>JAXIVJ010005981.1:0-70192 GCA_036785665.1 Chirona hameri | reverse complement strand
GTTGCTGAGGATGTTGCTGGTGATGTTGCTGATGATGTTGCTGATGATGTTGCTGATGATGACGTGAGACGGTTGTGGTATGCCCGGTTGTTGCCGGAGCGGTGTTGTATGCCCGGAGGCAGGTGGTTGTATGCCCTGAGGCGTGTGTGTATGCCCGGAGGCGGTGTGTGTATGGCCCGGAGGCGGTGTTGGTATGCCCGAGGGCGGGTGTTGTATGCCCGGAGGGCGGTGTTGTATGCCCTGGAGGCGGTCTGGTATGCCCGGGAGCGGTGTATGTATGCCCGGAGGCGGTGTTGTATGCCGGAGGCGGTGTGGTATGCCCGGAGGCGGTGCAGTATGCCCGGGAGGCGGTGTTGTATGCCCGGAGGGCGTGTGTTGGTATGCCCGGAGGCGGTGAAGTATGCCCGGAGGCGGTGTTGTATGCCCGGAGGCGGTGTGGTTATGCCCGGAGGCGGTGTAGTATGCCCGGAGGCGGTGGTGTGTATGCCCGGGAGGGGCGGTGTGGTATGCCCGGAGGCGGTACAACACCGTGCACTCGGCATGATGGGTATGCCTGCGTTGGATGAAGGAGGATGATGAAGATGCATGATGATGATGATGATAGATGATGATGATGATGATGATTGATGATGATGATGATGATGATGATGATGATGATGATGATGATGATGATGATGATGATGATGATGAGATTGATGATGATATGATGTTGTTGCTGATGATGATGTTGCTGTGATGATGTTGCTGATGATGTTGCTGATGATGATGTTGCTGATGATGTTGCTGGATGATGTTGATGATGATGTTGATGATGATTTGGATGATGATGTTGGATGATGATGTTGATGATGATGTTGATGATGATGTTGTGATGATGTGATGATGTGTGATGATGATGTTGATGTTGATGAGGTTGTGTTATGATGATGTTGATTGATGATGTTGATGATGATGTTTGCTGATGATGTGTGCTGAGTGATGTTGCTGATGATGTTGCTGGTGATGTTGCTGATGATGTTGCTGATGATGTTGCTGATGATGTTTGCTGATGATTGACGTGAGACGGTGTGGTATGCCCGTTTGCGGTGTTGTATACACGGATGCGGTGTTTGTATGCCCGGAGGCGGTGTGGTATGCCCGGAGGGCGGTGTTGTATGCCCGGAGGCGGTGTTGTATGCCCGGAGGCGGTGTAGTATGCCCGGAGGCGGTGTAGTATGCCCGGAGGCGGTGTTGTATGCCCGGAGGCGGTGTGGTATGCCCGGAGGGCGGTGTAGTATGCCCGGGAGGCGGTGTTGTATGCCCGGAGGCGGTGTGGTATGCCCGGAGGCGGTACAACACCGCCTCCTGGGCATGAGGATGATAATGATGATGATGATTATGATGATGATGATGATGATGTGATGATGGAGATGATGATGATGATGATGATGATGAAGGATGAGGATGGATGATGATGATGATGATGATGATGATGATGGATGATGAGTATGATGATGATGATGATGATGATGATGATGATGATGATTGATGATGATGATGATGATAGATGATGATGATGATGATGATGATGATGTATGATGATGATGATGATGAGGATATGATTGCTGATGATGATGTTTGCTGATGATTATGTGTTGCTGATGATGATGTTGTTGATGATGTTGCTGATGATGTTGCTGATGATGTTGCTGTGATGATGTTGCTGATGATGTTGATGATGATGGTTGATGATGATGTGATGATGGATGTTGATGATGATGTTGCTGATGATGTTGCTGTATGATGTTGCTGATGATGTTGCTGATGATGTTGCTGATGATGTTGCTGGTGATGTTGCTGATGATTGTTGCTGATGATGTTGCTGATGATGACGTGAGACGGTGTGGTATGCCCGGAGGCGGTGTTGTATGCCCGAGGCGGTGTTGTATGCGCCGGAGGCGGTGTTGGTATGCCCGGAGGCGGTGTTGTATGCCCGGAGGCGGTGTTGTATGCCCTGAGGCGGTCTGGTATGCCCGGAGGCGGTGTAGTATGCCCGGAGGCGGTGTTGTATCCCGAGGCGGTGTGTATGCCCGGAGGCGGTTGGCAGTATGCCCGGAGGCGGTGTTGTATGCCCGGAGGCGGGTGTTGTATGCCCGGAGGCGGTGTAGTATGCCCGGAGGCGGTGTTGTATGCCCGGAGGGCGGTGTGGTATGCCCGGAAGCGGTGTAGTATGCCCGGAGGGCGTGTGTGTGTATGCCCGGAGGGCGGTGTGGGTATGCCCGTGAGGCGGTACAACACCGCCTCCAGGCATGATGATGATTAATGATGATGATGATGATGATGATGATGATGATGATGATGAATTGATGATGATGATGAGATGATGTGATGATGAGTGGATGATGATGATGATGATGATTGATGATGAGATGATGATGATGATGATGATGATGATGAGGATGATGATGATGATGATGATGATGATTGAGGATGATGATTGATGAGATGGATGATGATTGATGAAGGTTGCTGTATGATGATGTTGCTGATGATGATGTTGCTGATGATGATGTTTGTTGATGATGTTGCTTGATGATGTTGCTGATGATGTTGCTGATGATGTTGGCTGATGATTGTTGATGATGTTATGATGTTGATGATGATGTTGATGATGATGTTGTATGATGATGTTGATGATGATGTTGCTGATGATGTTGCTGATGATGTTGCTGATGATGTTTGCTTGAGTGATTTGTGTGATGATGGATGTTGATGTATGATGTTGATGATGATGTTGATGATTGATGTTGATGATGATGTTGATGATGGATTGTTGATGATGATGTTGTTGATGTTGGATTGTTGATGATTGATGTTGATATGATTGTTGATGTTGATGATGATGTTAATGATGATTTGATGATGATGTTGATGATGATGTTGCTGATGAGTGTTGCTGAGTGATGTTGCTGGATGATGTTGCTGTGTGATTGTTGCTGATGATGTTGCTGATGATGTTGCTGAGATGTTGCTGATGATGTTGATGATGATGTTGCTGATTGAGTGATGATGATGTTGATGATTGATGATTTTGATGATGATTGTTGTTGCTGATGATGTTGTGCTGATGATTGTTACTGATGATGTTGCTGATGATGGATTGGCTGATGATGTTTGCCTGGGTGATGTTGCCTGATGATGTTGCTGGATGGATGTTGCTGATGATGACGTGAGACGGTGTGGGTGATGCCCGAGGCGGGTGTTGTATGCCCGGAGGCGGTGTTTGTATGCCCGGGAGGGCGGTGTGTGGTAGGCCCGGAGGCGGTGTTGTATGCCCGGAGCGGTGTTGTATGCCCGGATGGCGGTGTGTGGTATGCCCGGGAGGCGTGTGGTTGTATGCCCGGAGGCGGTGTTGTATGGCCCTGAGGCGGGTCTGTATGCCCGGAGGCGAGGTGTAGTATGCCCGGAGGGCGGTGTTGTATGCCCGGAGGCGGTGTGGGTATGCCGGAGGCGGTGGCAGTATGCCCGGAGGGCGGTGTTGTATGCCCGGAGGGGGGTGTTTGTATGCCCGGAGGGCGGGTGTAGTATGCCCGGAGGCGTGTGTGTGTATGCCGGCGGAGGCGGTGTGGTATGCCCGGAAGCGTGTGTAGTATTGCCCGGAGGGCGTGTTTGTATGCCCGGAGGCGGTGTGGGTATGCCCGGAGGCGGTACAACACCGCCTCCGGGCATGATGATGATAATGATGATGATTGATGATGATGATGATGATGATTGATGATGATGATGATGATGATGATGATGATGAAGGAGATGATGATGATGATGATGATGATGATGGGATGATGATGATGATGATTGATGATGATGATGATGATTGGATGTGATGATGATGAGTGTGATGTTGCTGAAGAGATGATTGCTGCTGTGATGATAGTGTTGCTGATATGATGGTTGTGGATGATGTAGTTGCTGATGATGTTGCTGATGATGTGATGTTGCTGATTGATGGTTGGATGAAGTTGATGATGATGTTTGATGATGATGTTGAGTTGATGGATGTTGATGGATTGATGTTGATGTGATGATGTTTGCTGAGATGATGTTTGCTGATGATGTTGCTGATGATGTTGCTGATGATTGTTGCTGATGATGTTGCTGGTGGTTGATGTTGGCTGATGATTTGTGCTGGATGATGTTGCTGATGGATGACGTGAGACGGTGTGGTATGCCCGGAGGCGGTGTGGTAATGCCCGGAGGCGGTGTTGTATGCCCGGAGGCGATGGTTGTATGCCCTGAGGCGGTCTGGTATGCCCGGGAGGCGGTGTAGGTATGCCCGGGAGGCGGGTGTTTGTATGGCCCGGGAGGCGGGTGTGGTATTGCCCGGAGGCGGTGCAGTATGCCCGGAGGCGGTGGTTGTATGCCGGAGGCGGGTGAGGTATGCCCGGAGGCGGTGTAGTATGCCCGGAGGCGGGTGTTGTATGCCTGGAGGGCGGTGTGTGGTATGCCCGGAGGGCGGTGTAGTATTCCCGGAGGCGGTGTTGTTATGCCCGGAGGCGGTGTGGAGTAGTGCCCGGGAGGGCGTACAACACCGCCTCCGGGCATGATGATGATAATGATTGATGATGAGGATGATGATGATGATGGATGATGATGAGATTGATGATTGATGATGATGATGATGATGATGATGATGATGATGATGATGGATGATGATGATGATGATGATGGATGATGATGATGATGATGATGATGATGATGGATGATGTGAGATGATGAGATGTTATGATGAGATGATGATGTTGATGATGATGATGGATGATGTTGCTGATGATGATGTTGCTGATGATGATGTTGCTGATGATGATGTGTTGATGATGGTTGCTGATGATGTTGCTGATGAGATGTTGCTGATGGAGTGTTGTGCTGATGATGTTGATGATTGATGTGTTGATGGATGATGTGGAGATGATGATGTTGATGATGATGTTGATGATGATGTTGATGATGATGTTGATGATGATGTTGATGATGATTGTTGATGTTGATGATGATGTTATGATGATGTTGATGATGATTGTTGATGATGATGTTGATGATGATGTTGCTGATGAGATGTTGCTGATGATTGTTTGCTGTGATGATGTTGCTGATGATGTTGCTGAGATGTTGGCTGATGATTGTTGCTGAGTGATGTTGCTGATGATGACGTGGAGACGGTGTGGTATGCCCGTTTGCGTGGTGTTGTATACCCGGAGGCGGTTGTTGTATGCCCGGGAGGCGGTGTGGGTATGCCCGGAGGCGGGTGTTGTATGCCCGGAGGCGG
The DNA here is from genome assembly GCA_036785665.1 of Chirona hameri. Taxonomy (NCBI): domain Eukaryota; kingdom Metazoa; phylum Arthropoda; class Thecostraca; order Balanomorpha; family Balanidae; genus Chirona; species Chirona hameri. The sequence continues at coordinate 64,890 of JAXIVJ010005981.1, read as the reverse complement.
GTGTTGTATGCCCGGAGGCGTGTGTAGTATACCCGGAGGTGCGGTGTAGTATGCCGTGAGGCGGTGTTGTATGCCCGGAGGCGGTGTGTGGTGTATGCCCGGGAGGGCGGTGTAGTATGCCGGAGGCGGTGTTGTATGCCCGGAGGCGTGTGTGGTATGCCGGAGGCGGTACAACACCGCCTCCGGGCATGATGATGATAATGATGATGGGAGTGATGATGATGATGATGATGATGATGATGATGATGATGATGATGATGATGATGATGATGATGATGATGATTGATGATGATGATGATGATGATGGATGGATGATGATGAGGATGATGATGATTGATGATGATTATGATTGTGATGATGATGATTGATGATGATGAGATGATGATGATGATGATGAGATGATGATGATGATGATGATGATGATGATGATGATGATGATGATGATGTTTCTGATGATGATGTTGCGGATGATGATGTTGCTGATGATGAGTGTTGTTGAGTGATGTTGCTGATGATGTTGCTGATGATGTTGCTGATGATGTTGCTGATGGATGTTGATTGATGATGTTGATGATGATGTTGATGATGATGTTTGATGATGATGTTGATGATGATAATGTTGCTGATGATGTTGCTGATGATTGTTTACTGATTGGAGTTTGCTTGATGATGTTGCTGATGATGTTGCTGGTGATGTTGGCTGATGATGTTGCTGATGATGTTGCTGATGATGATGAGACGGTGTGGGTATGCCCGGAGTGCGGTGTTGTATGCCCGGAGGCGGTGTTGTATGCCCGGAGGGCGGTGTGGTTATGCCCGGAGGCGGTGTTGTTATGCCCGGAGGCGGTGTTGTATGCCGGAGGCGGTGTGGTATGCCCGGAGGCGGTGTTGTATTGCCCCGGGAGGCGGTGTTGTATGCCTGAGGCGGTCTGGAGTATGCCCGGAGGCGGGTGTAGTATGCCCGGAGGCGGTGTTGTATGGCCCGGAGGCGGTGTGGTATGCCCGGAGGCGGTGCAGTATGCCCGGAGGCGTGGTGTTGTATGCCCGGAGGGGGTGTTGTATTGCCCGGAGGCGGTGTAGTATGCCCGGAGGGCGGTGGTTTGTATGCCCGGAGGCGGGTGGTGGTATGCCGAAGCGGTGTAGTATGCCCGGAGGCGTGTTGTATGCCCGGAGGCGGTGTGGTTATGCCCGGAGGCGGGTACAACACCGCCTCCGGGCATGATGATGGATAATGATGATGATGGATGAGTGATGATGATGATGATGATGATTATGATTGGATGATGATGATGATGATGATGAGGATGATGATATGATGATGATGATGATGATGATGATGATGATGATGATGATGATGAATGATTGATGATTATGGATGATGAGATGATGATGATGTTGCTGATGATGATGTTGCTGATGATGATGTTGCTGATGATGATGTTGTTGATGATGTTGCTGATGATGTTGCTGATGATGTTGCTGATGATGTTTGCTGAGTGATGTTTGATGGATGATGTTGATGATGATGTTGATGATGATGTTGATGATGATTTGATGATGATGTTGCTGATGATGTTGCTGATGATGTTGCTTGATGAATGTGCTGATGATGTTGCTGATGATGTTGCTGGTGATGTTGCTGATGATGTTTGCTGATGATGTTGCTGATGATGACGTGAGACGGTGTGGGTATGCCCGGAGGCGGTGTGGTATGCCGGAGGCGGTGTTGTATGCCCGGAGGCGATGTTGTTTGCCCTGAGGCGGTCTGGTATGCCCGGAGAGCGGTGTAGTATGCCGAGTGCGGTGTTGTATGCCCGGAGGCGGTGTGGGTATGCCCGGAGGCGGTGGTGCGAGTTATGCCCGGAGGCGGTGTTGTATGCCCGGAGGCGGTGTGGTATGCCCGGAGGCGGTGTAGTTATGCCCGGAGGCGTGTTGTATGCCTGGAGGCGGTGTGGTATGCCCGGAGGCGGTTTAGTATGCCCGGGAGGCGGTGTTGTATGCCCGGAGGCGTGTGGTATTGCCCGGAGGCGGTACAACACCGCCTCCGGGCATGATGATGATAATGATGATGATTATGATGATGAGATGATGATGATGATGATGATGATGATGATGATGATGATGATGATGATGATGATGATGATGATGATATGATGATGATGATGATGATGATGATGATGATGAGATGATGATTGATGATGATGATGATGATGATGATTGATGTGATGATGATGATGATGATGTTTGCTGATGATGAGTGTTGCTGATGATGATGTTGCTGATGATGAGATGTTGTTGATGATGTTGCTGATGATGTTGCTGATGATGTTGGCTGATGATGTTGTGGATGATGTTGATGATGATGTTGATGATGATGTTGATGATGATGTTGATGATGATGTTGATGATGATTGTTGATGATGATGTTGATGATGATGTTGATGATGATGTTGATTGTTGATGATGATGTTAGATGATGATTGATGATGATGTTGATGATGATGTTGCTGATGATGTTGTGCTGATGATGTTGCTGATGATGTTGCTGGTGATGTTTGCTGATGATGTTGCTGATGATGTTGCTGATGATGTTGCTGAGTGATGATCGTGAGACGGTGTGGTATGCCGTTTGCGGTGTTGTATACCCGGAGGCGGTGGTTGTATGGCCCGGAGGCGGTGTGGTATGCCCGGAGGCGGTGTTGTATTGCCCGGAGGCGGTGTTGTATGGCCCGAGGGCGGTGTAGTATGCCCGGGAGGCGGTTGTAGTATGCCCGGAGCGGTGTTGTATGCCCGGAGGCGGTGTGGTATGCCCGGAGGGCGGTGTAGTATGCCCGGGAGGCGGGTGTTGTATGCCCGGAGGCGGTGTGGTATGCCCGGAGGTCGGTACAACACCGCCTCCTGGGCATGATGATGATAATGATGATTGATGATGATGATGATGATGATGATGATGATGATGATGATGATGATGATGATGATGATGATGATGATGTGATGATGGATGATGATGATGATGATGATGATGATGATGATGATGATGATGATGATGATGATGTATGATGATGATGATGATGATGATGATGATGATGATGATGATGATGATGATGATGATGATGATGATGAGGATGATGATGATGATGATGATGATGATGATGAAGATGATGATGATTGATGATGATGTTGCTGATGATGATGATGTTGCTGATGATGATGTTGCTGATGATGATGTTGTTGATGATGTTGCTGATGATGTTGCTGATGATGTTGCTGATGATGTTGCTGATGATTGTTGATTGATGATGTTGATGATGATGTTGATGATGATGTTGATGATGATGTTGCTGATGATGTTGCTGATGATGTTGCTGATGATGTTGCTGATGATGTTGCTGATGATGTTGCTGGTGATGTTGCTGATGATGTTGCTGATGATGTTTTGCGTGATGATGACGTGAGACGGTGTGGTTATGCCCGGAGGCGGTGTTGTATGCCCGGAGGCGGTGTTGTATGCCCGGAGGCGTGGTTGGTTATGCCGGAGGCGGTGTTGTATGGCCCGGAGGCGGTGTTGTATGCCCTGAGGCGGTCTGGTATGCCCGGAGGCGGTGTAGTATGCCCGGAGGCGGTGTTGTATGCCCGAGGCGGTGTGGTATGCCCGGAGGCGGGTGCAGTATGCCCGGAGGCGGTGTTGTATGCCCGGAGGCGGTGTTGTGTATGCCCGGAGGCGGTGTAGTATGCCCGGAGGCGGTGTTTGTATGCCCGGAGGGCGGTGTGGGTATGCCCGGAAGCGGGTGTAGTATGCCCCGGAGGCGGTGTTGTATGCCCGGAGGCGTGTGGTATGCCCGGAGGCGGTACAACACCGCCCTCCAGGCATGAGTGATGATAATGATGATGATGATGATGATGATGATGATGATGATGATGATGATGATGTGATGATGATGATGGATGATGATTGATGATGATGATGATTGATGATGGATGATGATGATTGATGATGAGTGATATGATGTATGATGATGAGATGATGATTGATGATTGTGATGAGATGATGATGATGATGATGATGATGATTGTTGCTGATGATGATGTTGCTGATGATGATGTTGCTGATGATGATGATGTTGTTGATGATGTTTGCTGGATGATAGTTGCTGATGATGTTTGCTGATGATGTTGCTGATGATGTTGATGATGATGTTGATGATGATGTGTTGATGATGATGTTGATGATGATGTTGATGATGATGTTTGCTGATGATGTTGCTGATGATGTTGCTGGATGATGTTGCTGATGATGTTGCTGATGATGTTGCTGTTGATGTTGCTGATGATGTTGCTGGATGATGTTGCTGGATGATGACGTGAGACGGTGTGTGGTATGCCGGGAGGCGGTGTTGTATGCCCGGAGGCGGTGTTGTATGCCCGGAGGCGGTGTGGTAGTGCCCGGAGGCGGTGTTGTATGGCCCGGAGGCGGTGTTGTATGCCCGGAGGCGGTGTGGTATGCCCGGAGGCGTGTGTTGTATGCCCGGATGCGGTGTTGTATGGCCCTGAGGCGGTCTGGTATGCCCGTGAGGCGGTGTAGTATGCCCGGAGGCGGTGTGTGTATGCCCGGAGGCGGTGTGGTATGCCCGGAGGCGGTGCAGTATGCCCGGAGGCGGTGTTTTGTATGCCCGGAGGCGGTGTGGGTATGCCCGGGAGGCGGTGTAGGTATGCCCGGAGGCGGGTGTTGTATGCCCGGAGGCGGTGTGGTATGCCCGGAGGGCGGGTGTAGTTATGCCTGGAGGCGGTGTTGTATGCCCGCAGGGCGGTGTGGTATGCCCGGAGGCGGTACAACACCGCCTCCGGCATGATGATGATAATGATGATGATGATGATGATGATGATGATGATGATGATGAGTGATGATGATGATGATGATGATTGATGATGATGAAGATGATGAGATGATGATGATGATGATGATGATGATGATGATGATTGATGATGATGATGATGATGATGATGATGATGATGATGATGATGATGATGATGAGATGTTGCTGATGATGATGTTGCTGATGATGATGTTGGCTGATGATGATGTTGTTTGATGATGTTGCTGATGATGTTGCTGATGATGTTGCTGATGATGGTTGCTGATGATGTTGATGATGATGTTGATGATGATGTTGATGATGATGTTGATGATGATGTTTGATGATGATGGTTGCTGATGATGTTGCTGGATGATGTTGCTGATGATGTTGCTGATGATGTTGCGATGATGTTGCTGGTGATGTTGCTGGATGATGTTGGCTGATGATGTTGCTGATGATGACGTGAGACGGTGTGGTATGCCCGGAGGCGGTGTTGTATTGCCCGGAGGCGGTGTTGTATGCCCGGAGGCGGTGTTGTATGCCCGGAGGCGGGTGTGGTATGCCCGGAGGCGGTGTTGTATGCCCGGAGGCGGTTGTGGTATGCCCGGAGGCGGTGGTTGTATGCCGGAGGCGGTGGTTGTATGCCCTGAGGCGGTCTGGTATGCCCGGAGGCGGTGTTAGTATGCCCGGAGGGCGGTGTTGTATGCCCGGAGGTGCGGTGTGGTATGCCCGGAGGCGGTGCAGTATGCCCGGAGGCGGTGTTGTATGCCCGGAGGGCGGTGTGGTATGCCCGGAGGTGCGGTGGTAGTATGCCCGAGGGCGGTGTTGTATGCCCGGAGGCGGTGTGGTGTATGCCCGGAGGGCGGGTGTTAGTATGCCCGGAGGCGGTGTGTTGTATGCCCGGAGGCGGTGTGGTATGCCCGGAGGCGGTACAACACCTGCCTCCGGGCATGATGATGATAATGTGATGATGATGATGATGATGATGATGATGATGATGATGATGATGATGATGATGATGATGATGATGTAGATGATGATGATGATGATGATGATGATGATGATGATGATGATGATGATGATGTTGCTGATGATGATGTTGCTGATGAGTGATGTTGCTGATGATGATGTTGTTGATGATGTTGCTGATGGATGTTGCTGATGATGTTGCTGATGATGTTGCTGATGATGTTGATGATGATGTTGATGATGATGTGGATGATGATGTTGATGATGATGTTGATGATGATGTTGATGATGATGTTGATGATGATGTTGATGATGATGTTGATGTTGATGATGATGTTAATGATGATGGTTGATGATGATGTTGATGATGATGTTGCTGGATGATGTTGCTGATGATGTTGCTGATGATGTTGCTGGTGATGTTGCTGATGATGGTTGCTGATGATGTTGCTGATGATGTTGCTGATGATGACGTGAGACGGTGTGGTATGCCCGTTTGCGGTGTTGTATACCCGGAGGCGGGTGTTGTATGCCCGGAGGCGGTGTGGTATGCCCGGAGGCGGTGTTGTATGCCCGAGGCGGTGTTGTATGCCCGGAGGGCGGTGTAGGTATGCCCGGAGGCGGTGTAGTATGCCCGTAGGGCGGGTGTTGTATGCCCGGAGGGCGGTGTGTGGTATGGCCCGGAGGCGGTGTAGTATGCCCGGAGGCGGTGTTGTATGCCCGAGGCGGTGTGGTATGCCCGGAGGGCGGGTACAACACCGCCTCCGGGCATGATGATGATAATGATGATGATGATGATGATGATGATGAATGATGGATGATGATGATGATGATGATTGATGAGATGATGATGATGATGAGATGATGATGATGATGATGATGATGATGGATGATGATGGATGATGATGATTGATGATGATGAAGATGATGATGATGATGATGATGATGATGATGATGATGATGATGATATGATGATGATTGATGATGATGATGTGATGATGATGATGATGATGATGTGATGATGATGATGGATGATGATGATTGCTGATGATGATGTTGCTGGATGATGATGTTGCTGATGATGATGTTGTTGTTGATGATGTTGCTGATGATGTTGCTGATGATGTTGCTGATGATGTTGCTGATGATGTTGATGATGATGTTGATGATGATGTTGATGATGATGTTGATGATGATGTTGCTGATGATGTTGCTGATGATGTTGCTGATGAGTTGCGGATGATGTTGCTGATGATGTTGCTGGTGATGTTGCTGAGATGGTTGCTGATGATGTTGCTGATGATGACGGTGAGACGGTGTGGTATGCCCGGAGGGCGGTGTTGTATGCCCGGAGGGCGGTGTTGTATGCCCGAGGGCGGTGTGGTATGCCCGGAGGCGGTGTTGTAAGTGCCCGGAGGCGGTGTTGTATGCCCTGAGGCGGTCTGGTATGCCCGGAGGCGGTGTAGTATGCCCGGAGGCGGTGTTGTGTATGCCCGGGAGGCGGTGTGGTATGCCCGGAGGCGGGTGCAGTATGCCCGGAGGCGGTGTTGTATGCCCGGAGGCGGTGTTGTATGCCCGGAGGCGGTGTAGTATGGCCCGGAGGCGGTGTTGTATGCCCGGAGGCGGGTGTGGTATGCCCGGAAGCTGGTGTAGTATGCCCGGAGGCGGTGTTGTATGCCCGGAGGCGGTGTGGGTATGCCCGGAGGCGGTACAACACCGCCTCCAGGCATGATGATGATAATGATGATGATGATGATGATGATGATGATGATGAGATGATTGATGATGATGATGATGATGATGATGATGATGTGATGATGATGGATGATGATGATGATGATGATGATGGATGATGATGATGATGATGATGATGATGATGATGATGATGATGATGATGATGATGATGATGATTGATAGATGATGATGATGATGATGATTGATTGATGATGATGATGTGCTGATGATGATGTTGCTGATGATGATGTTGCTGATGATGATGTTGTTGATGATGTTGGCTGATGATGTTGCTGATGATGTTGCTGATGATGTTGCTGATGATGTTGATGATGATGTTGATGATGATGTTGATGATGATGTTGATGATGATGTTGATGATGATGTTGCTGATGATGTTGCTGATGATGTTGCTGATGATGTTGCTGATGATGTTGCTGATGATGTTGATGAGGATGTTGATGATGATGTTGATGATGATGTTGATGATGATGTTTGATGAGTGAGTGTTGATGATGATGTTGATGATGATGTTGATGATGATGTTGATGATGATGTTGATGTTTGATGATGATGTTAATGATGGATGTTGATGATGATGTTGATTGATGATGTTGTGCTGATGATGTTGCTTGGATGATGTTGGCTGATGATGTTGCTGGTGATGTTGCTGATGATGTTGCTGATGATGTTGCTGATGATGTTGCTGATGATGACGTGAGACGGGTGTGGTATGCCCGTTTGCGGTGTTGTATGCCCGGAGGCGGTGTTGCATGCCCGGAGGCGGTGTGGTATGCCGGAGGGCGGGTGTTGTATGCCCGGAGGCGGGTGTTGTATGCCCGGAGGCGGTGTAGTATGCCCGGAGGCGGTGTAGTATGCCCGGAGGTGCGGTGGTTGTATGCCCGGTAGGCGGTGTGGTATGCCGGAGGCGGTGTAGTATGCCGGAGGCGGGTGTTGTATGCCCGGAGGCGGTGTGGTATGCCCGGAGGCGTACAACACCGCCTCCGGGCATGATGATGATAATGATGATGATGATGATGATGATGATGATGGATGATGATGATGATGATGATGATGATGATGATGATGATGATGATGATGATGATTGATGATGATGATGATGATGATGATGATGATGATGATGATGATGATGATGATGATGATGATGATGATGATATGATGATGATGATGATGATGAGGATGATGATGATGATGATTGATGATGTTGGCTGATGATGATGTTGCTGATGATGATGTTGCTGATGATGATGTTGTTGATGATGTTGCTGATGATGTTGCTGATGATGTTTGCTGATGATGTTGCTGATGATGTTGATGATGATGTTTGATGTGAGTGATTGTTGATGATGATGTTGATGATGATGTTTGATGATGATGTTGCTGATGATGTTGCTGATGGATGTTGCGGATGATGTTGCTGATGATGTTGCTGATGATGTTGCTGTGATGTTGCTGATGATGTTGCTGATGTTTGCTGATGATGACGTGAGACGGTGTGGTATGCCCGGAGCGGTGTTGTATGCCCGGGAGGCGGTGTTGTATGCCCGGAGGCGGTGTGGTATGCCCGGAGGCGGTGTTGTATGCCCGGAGGCGTGTTGTATGCCCGGAGGCGGTGTGGTATGCCCGGAGGCGGTGTTGTATGCCCGGAGGCGGTGTGTATGGCCGCTGAGGCGGTCTGGTATGCCCGGAGGCGGTGTAGTATGCCCGGAGGGCGGTGTTGTATGGCCCGGAGGCGGTGTGGTATGGCCCGGAGGCGGTGCAGTATGCCCGGGAGGCGGGTGTTGTATGCCCGGAGGCGGTGTTGGTATGCCCGGAGGCGGTACAACACCGCCTCCGGGGGCATGATGATGATAATGATGATGATGATGAGATGATGATGATGATGATGGATGATGATGATGATGAGATGATGATGATGATGATGATGATGATGATGATGATGATGATATGATGATGATGATGATGATGATGATGATGATGATGATGATGATGATGATGATGATGATGATGATGATGATGATGATGATGATGATGTTGCTGATGATGATGTTGCTGATGATGATGTTGCTGATGATGATGTTGTTGAGTGATGTTGCTGATGATGTTGCTGATGATTTGCTGATGATGTTGCTGATGGATGTTGATGATGATGTTGTGATGATGATGTTGATGATGATGTTGATGATGATGTTGATGATGATGTTGCTGATGATGTTGCTGATGATGTTGCTGATGATGTTGCTGATGATGTTGCTGATGGATGTTGCTGGTGATGTTTTGCTGATGATGTTGCTGATGATGTTGCTGATGATGACGTGAGACGGTTGTGGTATGCCCGGAGGCGTGTTTGTATGCCCGGAGGCGTGTGTTGTATGCCCGGAGGCGGTGTGGTATGCCCGGAGGCGGTGTTGTATGCCCGGAGGCGGTGTTGTATGCCCGGAGGCGGTGTGGTATGCCCGGAGGCGTGTGTTGTATGCCCGGATGCGGTGTTGTATGCCCTGAGGCGGTCTGGTATGCCCGGAGGCGGTGTAGTATGCCCGGAGTGCGGTGTTGTATGCCCGGAGGCGTGTGTGGTATGCCCGGAGGCGGTGCAGTATGCCCGGAGGGCGGTGTTGTATGCCCGGAGGCGGTGTGGTATGCCCGGAGGCGGGTGTAGTATGGCCCGATGCGGTGGTTGTATGCCCGGAGGCGTGTGGTATGCCCGGAGGCGGTGTAGTATGCCTGGAGGGCGGTGTTGTATGCCCGCAGGCGGTGTGGTATGCCCGGGAGGTGCGGTACAACACCGCCTCCGGGCATGATGATGATAGATGATGATGATGATGAGGATGATGATGATGATGATGATGATGAGGATGATGATGATGATGATGATGATGATGAATGATGATGATGATGATGATGATGATGATGATGATGATGATGATGATGATGATGATGATGAGATGATGATGATGATGATGATGATGATGATGATGATGATGATGTTGCTGATGATGATGTTGCTGATGATGATGTTGCTGATGATTGATGTTTGTTGATGATGTTTGCTGATGATGTTTGCTGATGATGTTTGCTGATGATGTTGCTGATGATGTTGATGATGATGTTGATGATGATGTTGATGATGATGATGTTGATGATGAATGTTTGATGATGATGTTGCTGATGATGTTGCTGATGATGTTGCTGATTGATGTTGCTGATTGTTGATTTGCTGATGATGTTGCTGGTTGATGTTTTGCTGATGATGTTGCTGATGATGTTGCTGATTGATGACGTGAGACGGTGTGGTTATGCCCGGAGGCGGGTGTTGTAATGCCCGGAGGGGGGCGGTTGTTGTATGCCCGGAGGCGTGTTGTATGCCCGGAGGCGGTTGTGTTATGCCCGGAGGCGGTGTTGTATGCCCGGAGGCGGTGTGGGTATGCCCGGAGGCGGTGTTGTATGCCCGGAGGCGGTGTTGTATGGCCCTGAGGCGGTCTGGTATGCCCGGAGGCGGGTGTAGTATGCCCGGAGGCGGTGTTGTATGCCCGGAGGCGGTGTGTGGTATGCCCGGAGGCGGTGCAGTATGCCCGGAGGCGGTGTTGTATGCCCGGGAGGCGGTGTGGTATGCCCGGAGGCGGTGTAGTATGCCCGGAGGCGGTGTTGTATGCCCGGAGGCGGTGTGGGTATGCCCGGAGGCGGTGTAGTAATGCCCGGAGGCGGTGTTGTATGCCCGGAGGCGGTGTGGTATGCCCGGAGGTGCGGTACAACACCGCCTCCGGGCATGATGATGATATATGAGATGATGATGATGATGATGATGATGATGATGGATGATGATGATGATGATGATGATGAATGAGTGATGATGATGATGATGATGATGATTGATGATGATGATGATGATGATGATGATGATGTTGCTGATGATGATGTTGCTGATGATGATGTTGCTGATGATGATGTTGTTGTTGATGATGTTGCTGATGATGTTGCTGATGATGTTGCTGATGATGTTGCTGATGATGTTGATGATGATGTTGATGATGATGTGGATGATGATGTTGATGATGATGTTGATGATGATGTTGATGATGATGTTGATGATGATGTTGATGATGATGTTGATGTTGATGATGATGTTAATGATGATGTTGATGATGATGTTGATGATGATATGTTGCTGATGGATGTGTGCTGATGGATGTTGCTGATGATGTTGCTGGTGATGTTGCTGATGATGTTGCTGATGATGTTTGCTGATGATGTTGCTGATGGATGACGTGGAGACGGTGTGGTATGCCCGTTTGCGGGTGTTGTATACCCGGAGGCGGTGTTGTATGCCCGGAGGCGGTGTGGTATGCCCGGAGGCGGTGTTGTATGCCCGGAGGCGGTGTTGTATGCCCGGGAGGCGGTGTAGTATGCCCGGAGGCGGTGTAGTATGCCCGGAGGCGGTGTTGTATGCCCGGAGGCGGTGGTGGTATGCCCGGAGGCGGTGTAGTATGCCCGGAGGGCGGTGTTGTATGCCCGGAGGCGGTGTGGTATGCCCGGAGGCGGTACAACACGCGCCTCCGGGGCATGATGATGATAATGATGATGATGATGATGATGATGATGATGATGATGATGATGATGATGATGATGATGATGATGATGATGATGATGATGATGATGATGATGATGATGATGAGATGATGATGATGAGTGATGATGATGATGATGATGAGTGATGATTGATGATGATGATGATGATGTGATGATGATGATGATGATGATGATGATGATGATGAAGATGATGATGATGATGAGATGATGATGATGATGATGTTGCTGATGATGATGTTGCTGATGATGATGTTGCTGATGATGATGTTGTTGATGATGTTGCTGATGATGTTGCTGATGATGTTTTGCTGATGATGTTGCTGATGATGTTGATGATGATGTTGATGATGATGTTGATGATGATGTTGATGATGGATGTTGCTGATGATGTTGCTGATTGATGTTGCTGATGATGTTGCTGAGTGATGTTGCTGATGATGTTGCTGGTGATGTTGCTGATGATGTTGCTTGATGATGTTGCTGATGATGACGTGAGACGGTGTGGTATGCCCGGAGGCGGTGTTGTATGCCCGGAGGCGGTGTTGTATGGCCCGGAGGCGGTGTGGTATGCCCGGAGGCGGTGGTTGTATGCCCGGAGGCGGTGTTGTATGCCCTGAGGCGGTCTGGTATGCCCGGAGGCGGTGTAGTATGCCCAGGAGGCGGTGTTGTATGCCCGGAGGCGGTGTGGTATGCCCGGAGGCGGTGCAGTATGCCCGTGAGGCGGTGTTGTATGCCCGGAGGGCGTGTTTGTATGCCCGGAGGCGGTGTAGTATGCCCGGAGGCGGTGTTGTATGCCCGGAGGGCGGGTGTGGTATGCCCGGAAGCGGTGTAGTATGCCCGGAGGCGGTGTTTGTATGCCCGGAGGCGGTGTGGTATGGCCCGGAGGGCGGTACAACACCGCCTCCAGGCATGATGATGATAATGATGATGATGATTGATGATGTGATGATGATGATGATGATGATGATGATGAGGATGATGATGATGATGATGATGATGATGATGATGATGATGATGATGATATGATGATGATGATGATGATGATGATGATGATGATGATGATGATGATGATGATGATGTATGATGATGATGATGATGATGATGATGATGATGATGATGATGATGATGATGATGATGATGATGTTGCTGATGATGATGTTGCTGATGATGATGTTGCTGATGATGATGTTGTTGATGATGGTGCTGATGATGTTTGCTGATGATGTTTGCTGATGATGTTGCTGATGATGTTGATGATGATGTTTGATGATGATGTTGATGATGAGTGTTGATGATGATGTTGATGATGATGTTGCTGATGATGTTGCTGATGATGTTGCTGTGATGATGTTGCTGATGATGGTTGCTGATGATGTTGATGATGATTGTTGATGATGATGTTGATGATGATGTTGATGATGATGTTGATGATGATGTTTGATGATGATGTTTGATGGATGATGTTTGATGATGATGTTGATGATGAAGTTGATTGTTGATGATGATGTTAATGATGATGTTGATGATGATGTTGATGATGATGTTGCTGATGATGTTGCTGATGGATGTTGCTGATGATGTTGGGCTGGTGATGTTGCTGATGATGTTGCTGATGATGTTGCTGATGATGTTGGCTGATGATGACGTGAGACGGTGTGGTATGCCCGTTTGCGTGTGTTGTATGCCCGGAGGCGGTGTTTGCATGCCCGGAGGCGGTGTGGTATGCCCGGAGGCGGTGTTGTATGCCCGGAGGCGGTGTTGTATGCCCGGAGGGCGGTGTAGTTATGCCCGGAGGCGGTGTAGTATGCCCGGTAGGGCGGTGTTGTATGCCCGGAGGCGGTGTGGTATGCCCGGAGGCGGTGTAGTATGCCCGGAGGCGTGTGTGTATGCCCGGAGGCGGTGTGGGTATGCCCGGAGGCGGGTACAACACCGCCTCCGGGCATGATGATGATAATGATGATGATGATGATGATGATGATGATGATGATGATGATGATGATGATGATGATGATGATGATGATGATGGATGATGATGATGATGATGATGGATGATGATGATGATGATGATGATTGAGATGATGATGATGATGATGTGATGATGATGATGATGATGATGATGATGATGATGATGATGTATGATGATGATGATGATGATGATGATGTTGCTGATGATGATGTTGCTGATGATGATGTTGCTGATGATGATGTTTTGTTGATGATGTTGCTGATGATGTTGCTGATGATGTTGCTGATGATGTTGCTGATTGATGTTGATGTGATGATGTTGATGATGATGTTGATGATGATGTTGATGATGATGTTGATGATGATGTTGCTGATGATGTTTGCTGATGATGTTGCTGTGATGATGTTGCTGAGTGATGTGTTGCTGATGATGTTGCTGGTGATGTTGCTGATGATGTGTGCTGAAGATGTTGCTGATGATGACGTGAGACGGTGTGGTATGCCCGGAGGCGGTGTTGTATGCCCGGAGGCGGTGTTGTATGCCCGGAGGCGGTGTGGTATGCCCGGAGGCGGTGTTGTATGCCCCGGAGGCGGTGTTGTATGCCCGGAGGGCGGTGTGGTATGCCCGGAGGGCGGTGTGTATGCCCGGAGGCGTGTGTTGTAATGCCCTGAGGCGGTCTGGTATGCCCGGAGGCGGTGTGTAGTATGCCCGGAGGCGGTGTTGTATGCCCGGAGGCGGTGTGGTATGCCCGGAGGCGTGTGCAGTATGCCCGGAGGCGGTGTTGTATGCCCGGAGGCGGTGTGGTATGCCCGGAGGCGGTACAACACCGCCTCCGGGCATGATGATGATAATGATGATGATGATGATGATGATGATGATGATGATGATGATGATGATGATGATGATGATGATGATGATTGATGATGATGATGATGATGATGATGATGATATGATGATGATGATGATGATGATGATGATGATGTGTTGCTGATGATGATGTTGCTGATGATGATGGTTGCTGATGATGATGTTGTTGATGATGTTGCTGATGATGTTTGCTGATGATGTTGCTGATGATGTGTGCTGGATGATGTTGATGAGGATGTTGATGATGGATGTGGATGATGATGTTGATGATGATGTTGATGATGATGTTGATGATGATGTTGATGATGATGTTGATGTATGATGTTGATGTTGATGATGATGTTAATGATGATGTTGATGATGATGTTGATGATGATGTTTGCTGATGATGTTGCTTGGATTGATGATGTTGCTGATGATGTTGCTGGTGATGTTGCTGATGATTTGCTGATGATGTTGCTGATGATGTTGCTGATGATGACGTGAGACGGTGTGGTATGCCCGTTTGGCGGTGTTGTATACCCGGAGGTGCGGTGTTGTATGCCCGGAGGCGGTGTGGTATGCCCGGAGGCGGTGTTGTATGCCCGGAGGGCGGTGTTGTATGCCCGGAGGCGGGTGTAGTATGCCCGGAGGCGGTGTAGTATGCCCGGAGGCGGTGTTGTATGCCCGGAGGCGGTGTGGTATGCCCGGAGGCGGTGTAGTATGCCCGGGAGGCGGTGTTGTACCGCCTCCGGGCATACCACACCGCCTCCGGGCATACAACACCGCCTCCGGGCATACTACACCGCCTCCGGGCATACCACACCGCCTCCGGGCATACAACACCGCCTCCGGGCATACTACACCGCCTCCGGGCATACTACACCGCCTCCGGGCATACAACACCGCCTCCGGGCATACAACACCGCCTCCGGGCATACCACACCGCCTCCGGGCATACAACACCGCCCTCCGGGTATACAACACCGCAAACGGGCATACCACAGGCCGTCTCACGTCATCATCAGCAACAATCATCAGCAACATCATCAGCAACATCATCAGCAACATCACCAGCAACATCATCAGCAACATCATCAGCAACATCATCAGCAACATCATCATCAACATCATCATCAACATCATCATTAACATCATCATCAACATCAACATCATCATCAACATCATCATCAACATCATCATCAACATCATCATCAACATCATCATCAACATCATCATCCACATCATCATCAACATCATCATCAACATCATCAGCAACATCATCAGCAACATCATCAGCAACATCATCAGCAACATCATCAACAACATCATCATCAGCAACATCATCATCAGCAACATCATCATCAGCAACATCATCATCATCATCATCATCATCATCATCATCATCATCATCATCATCATCATCATCATCATCATCATCATCATCATCATCATCATCATCATCATCATCATCATCATCATCATCATCATCATCATCATTATCATCATCATGCCCGGAGGCGGTGTTGTACCGCCTCCGGGCATACCACACCGCCTCCGGGCATACAACACCGCCTCCGGGCATACTGCACCGCCTCCGGGCATACCACACCGCCTCCGGGCATACAACACCGCCTCCGGGCATACTACACCGCCTCCGGGCATACCAGACCGCCTCAGGGCATACAACACCGCCTCCGGGCATACAACACCGCCTCCGGGCATACCACACCGGCCTCCGGGCATACAACACCGCCTCCGGGCATACAACACCGCCTTCCGGGGCATACCACACCGCCTCCGGGCATACAACACCCGCCTCCGGGCATACAACACCGCCTCCGGGCATACCACACCGTCCTCACGTCATCATCAGCAACATCATCAGCAACATCATCAGCAACATCACCAGCAACATCATCAGCAACATCATCAGCAACATCATCAGCAACATCATCAGCAACATCATCAGCAACATCATCATCAACATCATCATCAACATCATCATCAACATCATCATCAACATCATCATCAACATCATCAGCAACATCATCAGCAACATCATCAGCAACATCAGCAACATCATCAACAACATCATCATCAGCAACATCATCATCAGCAACATCATCATCAGCAACATCATCATCATCATCATCATCATCATCATCATCATCATCATCATCATCATCATCATCATCATCATCATCATCATCATCATCATCATCATCATCATCATCATCATCATCATCATCATCATCATCATCATCATCATCATCATCATCATCATCATCATCATCATCATCATCATCATCATCATCATCATCATCATCATCATCATCATTATCATCATCATGCCCGGAGGCGGTGTTGTACCGCCTCCGGGCATACCACACCGCCTCCGGGCATACAACACCGCCTCCGGGCATACTACACCGCCTCCGGGCATACCACACCGCCTCCGGGCATACAACACCGCCTCCGGGCATACTACACCGCCTCCGGGCATACTACACCGCCTCCGGGCATACAACACCGCCTCCGGCATACAACACCGCCTCCGGGCATACCACACCGCCTCCGGGCATGCAACACCGGCCTCCGGGGGCATACAACACCGGCAAACGGGGCATACCACAACCGTCTCACGTCATCATCAGCAACATCATCAGCAACATCATCAGCAACATCATCAGCAACATCACCAGCAACATCATCAGCAACATCATCAGCAACATCATCAGCAACATCATCATCAACATCATCATCAACATCATCATTAACATCATCATCAACATCAACATCATCATCAACATCATCATCAACATCATCATCAACATCATCATCAACATCATCATCAACATCATCATCAACATCATCATCAACATCATCATCACTCATCATCACATCATCAGCAACATCATCAGCAACATCATCAGCAACATCATCAGCAACATCATCAGCAACATCATCATCAACATCATCATCAACATCATCATCAACATCATCATCAACATCATCATCAACATCATCAGCAACATCATCAGCAACATCATCAGCAACATCATCAGCAACATCATCAACAACATCATCATCAGCAACATCATCATCAGCAACATCATCATCAGCAACATCATCATCATCATCATCATCATCATCATCATCATCATCATCATCATCATCATCATCATCATCATCATCATCATCATCATCATCATCATCATCATCATCATCATCATCATCATCATCATCATCATCATCATCATCATCATCATCATCATCATCATCATCATCATCATCATCATCATCATCATCATCATCATCATCATCATCATCATCATCATCATTATCATCATCATGCCTGGAGGCGGTGGTTGTACCGCCTCCGGGCATACCACACCGCCTCCGGGCATACAACACCGCCTCCGGGCATACTACACCGCTTCCGGCATACCACACCGCCTCCGGGCATACAACACCGCCTCCGGGCATACTACACCGCCTCCGGGCATACAACACCGCCTCCGGGCATACAACACCGCCTCCGGGCATACTGCACCGCCTCCGGGCATACCACACCGCCTCCGGCATACAACACCGCCTCTGGGCATACTACACCGCCTCCGGGCATACCAGACCGCCTCAGGGCATACAACACCGCCTCCGGGCATACAACAACACCGCCTCCGGGCATACACAGACCGCCTCCGGGCATACAACACCGCCTCCGGGCATACAACACCGCCTCCGGGCATACCACACCGTCTCACGTCATCATCAGCAACATCATCAGCAACATCATCAGCAACATCACCAGCAACATCATCAGCAACATCATCAGCAACATCATCAGCAACATCATCAGCAACATCATCAGCAACATCATCATCAACATCATCATCAACATCATCATCAACATCATCATCAACATCATCAGCAACATCATCAGCAGCAACATCATCAGCAACATCATCAGCAACATCATCAACAACATCATCATCAGCAACATCATCATCAGCAACATCATCATCAGCAACATCATCATCATCATCATCATCATCATCATCATCATCATCATCATCATCATCATCATCATCATCATCATCATCATCATCATCATCATCATCATCATCATCATCATCATCATCATCATCATCATCATCATCATCATCATCATCATCATCATCATCATCATCATCATCATCATCATCATCATCATCATCATCATCATCATCATCATCATCATCATCATCATCATCATCATTATCATCATCATGCCCGGAGGCGGTGTTTGTACCGCCTCCGGGCATACCACACCGCCTCCGGGCATACAACACCGCCTCCGGGCATACTACACCGCCTCCGGGCATACCACACCGCCTCCGGGCATACAACACCGCCTCCGGGCATACTACACCGCCTCCGGGCATACTACACACCGCCTCCGGGCATACAACACCGCCTCCGGCATACAACACCGTGCCTCCGGGCATACCACGACCGCCTCCGGGCATACAACACCGCCTCCGGGTATACAACACCGCAAACGGGCATACCACACCGTCTCACGTCATCATCAGCAACATCATCAGCAACATCATCAGCAACATCATCAGCAACATCACCAGCAACATCATCAGCAACATCATCAGCAACATCATCAGCAACATCATCATCAACATCATCATCAACATCATCATTAACATCATCATCAACATCAACATCATCATCAACATCATCATCAACATCATCATCAACATCATCATCAACATCATCATCAACATCATCATCCACATCATCATCAACATCATCATCAACATCATCAGCAACATCATCAGCAACATCATCAGCAACATCATCAGCAACATCATCAACAACATCATCATCAGCAACATCATCATCAGCAACATCATCATCAGCAACATCATCATCATCATCATCATCATCATCATCATCATCATCATCATCATCATCATCATCATCATCATCATCATCATCATCATCATCATCATCATCATCATCATCATCATCATCATCATCATCATTATCATCATCATGCCCGAGGCGGTGTTGTACCGCCTCCGGGCATACCACAGCCGCCTCCGGGCATACAACACCGCCTCCGGGCATACTACACCGCCTCCGGGCATACCACACCGCCTCCGGGCATACAACACCGCCTCCGGGCATACTACACCGCCTCCGGGCATACCACACCGCCTCCGGGCATACAACACCGCCTCCGGGCATACTGCACCGCCTCCGGGCATACCACAACCGCCTCCGGGCATACAACACCGCCTCCGTGCATACTACAACCGCCTCCGGGCATACCAGACCGCCTCAGGGCATACAACACCGCCTCCGGGGCATACAACACCGCCTCCGGGCATACCACACCGCCTCCGGGCATACAACACCGCCTCCGGGCATACCACACCGCCTCCGGGCATACAACACCGCCTCCGGGGCATACAACACCGCCTCCGGGCATACAACACCGCCTCCGGCATACCACACCGTCTCACGTCATCATCAGCAACATCATCAGCAACATCATCAGCAACATCACCAGCAACATCATCAGCAACATCATCAGCAACATCATCAGCAACATCATCAGCAACATCATCAGCAACATCATCATCAACATCATCATCAACATCATCATCAACATCATCATCAACATCATCATCAGACATCATCATGCAACATCATCAGCAACATCATCAGCAACATCATCAGCAACATCATCAACAACATCATCATCAGCAACATCATCATCAGCAACATCATCATCAGCAAATCATCATCATCATCATCATCATCATCATCATCATCATCATCATCATCATCATCATCATCATCATCATCATCATCATCATCATCATCATCATCATCATCATCATCATCATCATCATCATCATCATCATCATCATCATCATCATCATCATCATCATCATCATCATCATCATCATTATCATCATCATGCCCGGAGGCGGTGTTGTACCGCCTCCGGGCATACCACACCGCCTGCGGGCATACAACACCGCCTCCAGGCATACTACACCGCCTCCGGGCATACCACAGACCCGCCTCCGGGCATACAACACCGCCTCCGGGCATACTACACCGCCTCCGGGCATACCACACTCGCCTCCGGGCATACAACACCGCCTCCGGGCATACTGCACCGCCTCCGGGCATACCACACCGCCTCCGGCATACAACACCGCCTCCGGGCATACTACACCGCCTCCGGGCATACCAGACCGCCTCAGGGCATACAACACCGCATCCGGGCATACAACACCGCCTCCGGCATACCACACCGCCTCCGGGCATACAACTACCGCCTCCGGGCATACAACACCGCCTCCGGGCATACCACACCGCCTCCGGGCATACAACACCGCCTCCGGGCATACAACACCGCCTCCGGGCATACCACACCGTCTCACGTCATCATCAGCACATCATCAGCAACATCATCAGCAACATCACCAGCAACATCATCAGCAACATCATCAGCAACATCATCAGCAACATCATCAGCAACATCATCAGCAACATCATCATCAACATCATCATCAACATCATCATCAACATCATCATCAACATCATCATCAACATCATCAGCAACATCATCAGCAAACATCATCAACATCATCAGCATCATCATCAACAACATCATCATCAGCAACATCATCATCAGCAACATCATCATCAGCAACATCATTCATCATCATCATCATCATCATCATCATCATCATCATCATCATCATCATCATCATCATCATCATCATCATCATCATCATCATCATCATCATCATCATCATCATCATCATCATCATCATCATCATCATCATCATCATCATCATCATCATCATCATCATCATCATCATCATCATCATTATCATCATCATGCCCGGAGCGGTGTTGTACCGCCTCCGGGCATACCACACCGCCTCCGGGCATACAACACCGCCTCCGGGCATACTGCACCGCCTCCGGGCATACCACACCGCCTCCGGGCATACAACACCGCCTCCGGGCATACTACAACCGCCTCCGGGCATACCAGACCGCCTCAGGGCATACAACACCGCCTCCGGGCATACAACACCGCCTCCGGGCATACCACACCGCCTCCGGGCATACAACACCGGCCTCCGGGCATACAACACCGCCTCCGGGCATACCACACCGCCTCCGGGCATACAACACCGCCTCCGGGCATACAACACCGCCTCCGGGCATACCACAGCCCGTCTCACGTCATCATCAGCAACATCATCAGCAACATCATCAGCAACATCACCAGCAACATCATCAGCAACATCATCAGCAACATCATCAGCAACATCATCAGTCAACATCATCAGCAACATCATCATCAACATCATCATCAACATCATCATCAACATCATCATCAACATCATCATCAACATCATCAGCAACATCATCAGCAACATCATCAGCAACATCATCAGCAACATCATCAACAACATCATCATCAGCAACATCATCATCAGCAACATCATCATCAGCAACATCATCATCATCATCATCATCATCATCATCATCATCATCATCATCATCATCATCATCATCATCATCATCATCATCATCATCATCATCATCATCATCATCATCATCATCATCATCATCATCATCATCATCATCATCATCATCATCATCATCATCATCATCATCATCATCATCATCATCATCATCATCATCATCATCATCATTATCATCATCATGCCCGGAGGCGGTGTTGTACCGCCTCCGGCATTACCATACGACCGCCTCCGGGCATACAACACCGCCTCCGGGCATACTACACCGCCTCCGGGCATACCACACCGCCTCCGGGCATACAACACCGCCTCCGGGCATACTACACCGCCTCCGGGCATACTACACCGCCTCCGGGCATACAACACCGCCTCCGGGCATACAACACCGCCTCCGGGCATACCACACCGCCTCCGGGCATGCAACACCGCCTCCGGGCATACAACACCGCAAACGGGCATACCACACCGTCTCACGTCATCATCAGCAACATCATCAGCAACATCATCAGCAACATCATCAGCAACATCACCAGCAACATCATCAGCAACATCATCAGCAACATCATCAGCAACATCATCATCAACATCATCATCAACATCATCATTAACATCATCATCAACATCAACATCATCATCAACATCATCATCAACATCATCATCAACATCATCATCAACATCATCATCAACATCATCATCAACATCATCATCAACATCATCATCAACATCATCATCAACATCATCAGCAACATCATCAGCAACATCATCAGCAACATCATCAGCAACATCATCAGCAACATCATCATCAACATCATCATCAACATCATCATCAACATCATCATCAACATCATCATCAACATCATCAGCAACATCATCAGCAACATCATCAGCAACATCATCAGCAACATCATCAACAACATCATCATCAGCAACATCATCATCAGCAACATCATCATCAGCAACATCATCATCATCATCATCATCATCATCATCATCATCATCATCATCATCATCATCATCATCATCATCATCATCATCATCATCATCATCATCATCATCATCATCATCATCATCATCATCATCATCATCATCATCATCATCATCATCATCATCATCATCATCATCATCATCATCATCATCATCATCATCATCATCATCATCATCATCATCATCATCATTATCATCATCATGCCTGGAGGCGGTGTTGTACCGCCTCCGGGCATACCACACCGCCGTCCGGGCATACAACACCGCCTCCGGGCATACTACACCGCTTCCGGGCATACCACACCGCCTCCGGGCATACAACACCGCCTCCGGGCATACTACACCGCCTCCGTGGGCATACAACACCGCCTCCGGGCATACAACACCGCCTCCGGGCATACTGTCACCGCCTCCGGGCATACCACAGCCGCCTCCGGCATACAACACCGCCTCCCGGGCATACTACACCGCCTCCGGGCATACCAGACCGCCTCAGGGCATACAACACCGCCTCCGGGCATACAACACCGCCTCCGGGCATACCACACCTGCCTCCGGGCATACAACACCGCCTCCGGGCATACAACACCGCCGTCCGGGCATACCACACCGTCTCACGTCATCATCAGCAACATCATCAGCAACATCATCAGCAACATCACCAGCAACATCATCAGCAACATCATCAGCAACATCATCAGCAACATCATCAGCAACATCATCAGCAACATCATCATCAACATCATCATCAACATCATCATCAACATCATCATCAACATCATCAGCAACATCATCAGCAACATCATCAGCAACATCATCAGCAACATCATCAACAACATCATCATCAGCAACATCATCATCAGCAACATCATCATCAGCAACATCATCATCATCATCATCATCATCATCATCATCATCATCATCATCATCATCATCATCATCATCATCATCATCATCATCATCATCATCATCATCATCATCATCATCATCATCATCATCATCATCATCATCATCATCATCATCATCATCATCATCATCATCATCATCATCATCATCATCATCATCATCATCATCATCATCATCATCATCATCATCATCATCATCATCATCATCATCATCATCATCATCATTATCATCATCATGCCCGGAGGGGTGCGGTGTTTGTACCGCCTCCGGGCATACCACACCGCCTCCGGGCATACAACACCGCCTCCGGCATACTACACCGCCTCCGGGCATACCACACCGCCTCCGGGGCATACAACACCGGCCTCCGGGCATACTACACCGCCTCCGGGCATACTACACCGCCTCCGGGCATACAACACCGCCTCCGGGCATACAACACCGGCCTCCGGGCATACCACACCGCCTCCGGGCATACAACACCGGCCTCCGGGTATACAAACACCGCAAACGGGGCATACCACACACCGTCTCACGTCATCATCAGCAACATCATCAGCAACATCATCAGCAACATCATCAGCAACATCACCAGCAACATCATCAGCAACATCATCAGCAACATCATCAGCAACATCATCATCAACATCATCATCAACATCATCATTAACATCATCATCAACATCAACATCATCATCAACATCATCATCAACATCATCATCAACATCATCATCAACATCATCATCAACATCATCATCCACATCATCATCAACATCATCATCAACATCATCAGCAACATCATCAGCAACATCATCAGCAACATCATCAGCAACATCATCAACAACATCATCATCAGCAACATCATCATCAGCAACATCATCATCAGCAAACATCATCATCATCATCATCATCATCATCATCATCATCATCATCATCATCATCATCATCATCATCATCATCATCATCATCATCATCATCATCATCATCATCATCATCATCATCATCATCATTATCATCATCATGCCCGGAGGCGGGTGTTGTACCGCCTCCGGGCATACCACACCGCCTCCGGGCATACAACACCGCCTCCGGGCATACTACACCGCCTCCGGCATACCACACGAAACCGCCTCCGGGCATACAACACCGCCTCCGGGCATACTACACCGCCTCCGGGCATACCACAGCCGCCTCCGGGCATACAACACCGCCTCCGGGCATACTGCACCGCCTCCGGGCATACCACACCTGCCTCCGGGCATACAACACCGGCCTCCGGGCATACTACACCGCCTCCGGGCATACCAGACCGCCTCAGGGCATACAACACCGCCTCCGGGCATACAACACCGCCTCCGGGCATACCACAGCCGCCTCCGGGCATACAACACCGCCTCCGGGCATACCACACCGCCTCCGGGCATACAACACCGCCTCCGGGCATACAACACCGCCTCCGGGCATACAACACCGCCTCCGGGCATACCACACCGTCTCACGTCATCATCAGCAACATCATCAGCAACATCATCAGCAACATCACCAGCAACATCATCAGCAACATCATCAGCAACATCATCAGCAACATCATCAGCAACATCATCAGCAACATCATCATCAACATCATCATCAACATCATCATCAACATCATCATCAACATCATCATCAACATCATCAGCAACATCATCAGCAACATCATCAGCAACATCATCAGCAACATCATCAACAACATCATCATCAGCAACATCATCATCAGCAACATCATCATCAGCAACATCATCATCATCATCATCATCATCATCATCATCATCATCATCATCATCATCATCATCATCATCATCATCATCATCATCATCATCATCATCATCATCATCATCATCATCATCATCATCATCATCATCATCATCATCATCATCATCATCATCATCATCATCATCATCACATTATCATCATCATGCCCGGAGGCGGTGTTGTACCGCCTCCGGGCATACCACACCGCCTGCGGGCATACAACACCGCCTCCAGGCATACTACACCGCCTCCGGGCATACCACACCGCCTCCGGGCATACAACACCGCCTCCGGGCATACTACACCGCCTCCGGGCATACCACACCGCCTCCGGGCATACAACACCGCCTCCGGGCATACTGCACCGCCTCCGGGCATACCACACCGCCTCCGGGCATACAACACCGCCTCCGGGCATACTACACCGCCTCCGGGCATACCAGACCGCCTCAGGGCATACAACACCGCATCCGGGCATACAACACCGCCTCCGGGCATACCACACCGCCTCCGGGCATACAACACCGCCTCCGGGCATACAACACCGCCTCCGGGCATACCACACCGCCTCCGGGCATACAACACCGCCTCCGGGCATACAACACCGCCTCCGGGCATACCACACCGTCTCACGTCATCATCAGCAACATCATCAGCAACATCATCAGCAACATCACCAGCAACATCATCAGCAACATCATCAGCAACATCATCAGCAACATCATCAGCAACATCATCAGCAACATCATCATCAACATCATCATCAACATCATCATCAACATCATCATCAACATCATCATCAACATCATCAGCAACATCATCAGCAACATCATCAGCAACATCATCAGCAACATCATCAACAACATCATCATCAGCAACATCATCATCAGCAACATCATCATCAGCAACATCATCATCATCATCATCATCATCATCATCATCATCATCATCATCATCATCATCATCATCATCATCATCATCATCATCATCATCATCATCATCATCATCATCATCATCATCATCATCATCATCATCATCATCATCATCATCATCATCATCATCATCATCATCATCATCATCATCATTATCATCATCATGCCTGGAGGCGGTGTTGTACCGCCTCCGGGCATACCACACCGCCTCCGGGCATACAACACCGCCTCCGGGCATACTACACCGCTTCCGGGCATACCACACCGCCTCCGGGCATACAACACCGCCTCCGGGCATACTACACCGCCTCCGGGCATACAACACCGCCTCCGGGCATACAACACCGCCTCCGGGCATACTGCACCGCCTCCGGGCATACCACACCGCCTCCGGGCATACAACACCGCCTCCGGGCATACTACACCGCCTCCGGGCATACCAGACCGCCTCAGGGCATACAACACCGCCTCCGGGCATACAACACCGCCTCCGGGCATACCACACCGCCTCCGGGCATACAACACCGCCTCCGGGCATACAACACCGCCTCCGGGCATACCACACCGTCTCACGTCATCATCAGCAACATCATCAGCAACATCATCAGCAACATCACCAGCAACATCATCAGCAACATCATCAGCAACATCATCAGCAACATCATCAGCAACATCATCAGCAACATCATCATCAACATCATCATCAACATCATCATCAACATCATCATCAACATCATCAGCAACATCATCAGCAACATCATCAGCAACATCATCAGCAACATCATCAACAACATCATCATCAGCAACATCATCATCAGCAACATCATCATCAGCAACATCATCATCATCATCATCATCATCATCATCATCATCATCATCATCATCATCATCATCATCATCATCATCATCATCATCATCATCATCATCATCATCATCATCATCATCATCATCATCATCATCATCATCATCATCATCATCATCATCATCATCATCATCATCATCATCATCATCATCATCATCATCATCATCATCATCATCATCATCATCATCATCATCATCATCATCATCATCATCATCATCATCATCATCATCATTATCATCATCATGCCCGGAGGCGGTGTTGTACCGCCTCCGGGCATACCACACCGCCTCCGGGCATACAACACCGCCTCCGGGCATACTACACCGCCTCCGGGCATACCACACCGCCTCCGGGCATACAACACCGCCTCCGGGCATACTACACCGCCTCCGGGCATACTACACCGCCTCCGGGCATACAACACCGCCTCCGGGCATACAACACCGCCTCCGGGCATACCACACCGCCTCCGGGCATACAACACCGCCTCCGGGTATACAACACCGCAAACGGGCATACCACACCGTCTCACGTCATCATCAGCAACATCATCAGCAACATCATCAGCAACATCATCAGCAACATCACCAGCAACATCATCAGCAACATCATCAGCAACATCATCAGCAACATCATCATCAACATCATCATCAACATCATCATTAACATCATCATCAACATCAACATCATCATCAACATCATCATCAACATCATCATCAACATCATCATCAACATCATCATCAACATCATCATCAACATCATCATCAACATCATCATCAACATCATCAGCAACATCATCAGCAACATCATCAGCAACATCATCAGCAACATCATCAACAACATCATCATCAGCAACATCATCATCAGCAACATCATCATCAGCAACATCATCATCATCATCATCATCATCATCATCATCATCATCATCATCATCATCATCATCATCATCATCATCATCATCATCATCATCATCATCATCATCATCATCATCATCATCATCATCATCATCATCATCATCATCATCATCATCATCATCATCATCATCATCATCATCATCATCATCATTATCATCATCATGCCCGGAGGCGGTGTTGTACCGCCTCCGGGCATACCACACCGCCTCCGGGCATACAACACCGCCTCCGGGCATACTAAACCGCCTCCGGGCATACCACACCGCCTCCAGGCATACAACACCGCCTCCGGGCATACTACACCGCCTCCGGGCATACCACACCGCCTCCGGGCATACAACACCGCCTCCGGGCATACTGCACCGCCTCCGGGCATACCACACCGCCTCCGGGCATACAACACCGCCTCCGGGCATACTACACCGCCTCCGGGCATACCAGACCGCCTCAGGGCATACAACATCGCCTCCGGGCATACAACACCGCCTCCGGGCATACCACACCGCCTCCGGGCATACCACACCGTCTCACGTCATCATCAGCAACATCATCAGCAACATCATCAGCAACATCACCAGCAACATCATCAGCAACATCATCAGCAACATCATCAGCAACATCATCAGCAACATCATCAGCAACATCATCATCAACATCATCATCAACATCATCATCAACATCATCATCAACATCATCATCAACATCATCAGCAACATCATCAGCAACATCATCAGCAACATCATCAGCAACATCATCAACAACATCATCATCAGCAACATCATCATCAGCAACATCATCATCAGCAACATCATCATCATCATCATCATCATAATCATCATCATCATCATCATCATCATCATCATCATCATCATCATCATCATCATCATCATCATCATCATCATCATCATCATCATCATCATCATCATCATCATCATCATCATCATCATCATCATCATCATTATCATCATCATGCCCGGAGGCGGTGTTGTACCGCCTCCGGGCATACCACACCGCCTCCGGGCATACAACACCGCCTCCGGGCATACTACACCGCTTCCGGGCATACCACACCGCCTCCGGGCATACAACACCGCCTCCGGGCATACTACACCGCCTCCGGGCATACAACACCCCCTCCGGGCATACAACACCGCCTCCGGGCATACTGCACCGCCTCCGGGCATACCACACCGCCTCCGGGCATACAACACCGCCTCCGGGCATACTACACCGCCTCCGGGCATACCAGACCGCCTCAGGGCATACAACACCGCCTCCGGGCATACAACACCGCCTCCGGGCATACCACACCGCCTCCGGGCATACAACACCGCCTCCGGGCATACAACACCGCCTCCGGGCATACCACACCGCCTCCGGGCATACAACACCGCCTCCGGGCATACAACACCGCCTCCGGGCATACCACACCGTCTCACGTCATCATCAGCAACATCATCAGCAACATCATCAGCAACATCACCAGCAACATCATCAGCAACATCATCAGCAACATCATCAGTAACATCATCAGCAACATCATCAGCAACATCATCATCAACATCATCATCAACATCATCATCAACATCATCATCAACATCATCATCAACATCATCAGCAACATCATCAGCAACATCATCAGCAACATCATCAGCAACATCATCAACAACATCATCATCAGCAACATCATCATCAGCAACATCATCATCAGAAACATCATCATCATCATCATCATCATCATCATCATCATCATCATCATCATCATCATCATCATCATCATCATCATCATCATCATCATCATCATCATCATCATCATCATCATCATCATCATCATCATCATCATCATCATCATCATCATCATCATCATCATCATCATCATCATCATCATCATCATCATCATCATCATCATCATCATCATCATCATCATCATCATCATCATCATTATCATCATCATGCCCGGAGGCGGTGTTGTACCGCCTCCGGGCATACCACACCGCCTCCGGGCATACAACACCGCCTCCGGGCATACTACACCGCCTCCGGGCATACCACACCGCCTCCGGGCATACAACACCGCCTCCGGGCATACTACACCGCCTCCGGGTATACTACACCGCCTCCGGGCATACAACACCGCCTCCGGGCATACAACACCGCCTCCGGGCATACCACACCGCCTCCGGGCATACAACACCGCCTCCGGGTATACAACACCGCAAACGGGCATACCACACCGTCTCACGTCATCATCAGCAACATCATCAGCAACATCATCAGCAACATCATCAGCAACATCACCAGCAACATCATCAGCAACATCATCAGCAACATCATCAGCAACATCATCATCAACATCATCATCAACATCATCATTAACATCATCATCAACATCAACATCATCATCAACATCATCATCAACATCATCATCAACATCATCATCAACATCATCATCAACATCATCATCCACATCATCATCAACATCATCATCAACATCATCAGCAACATCATCAGCAACATCATCAGCAACATCATCAGCAACATCATCAACAACATCATCATCAGCAACATCATCATCAGCAACATCATCATCAGCAACATCATCATCATCATCATCATCATCATCATCATCATCATCATCATCATCATCATCATCATCATCATCATCATCATCATCATCATCATCATCATCATCATCATCATCATCATCATCATCATCATCATCATCATCATCATCATCATCATCATCATCATCATCATCATCATCATCATTATCATCATCATGCCCGGAGGCGGTGTTGTACCGCCTCCGGGCATACCACACCGCCTCCGGGCATACAACACCGCCTCCGGGCATACTACACCGCCTCCGGGCATACCACACCGCCTCCAGGCATACAACACCGCCTCCGGGCATACTACACCGCCTCCGGGCATACCACACCGCCTCCGGGCATACAACACCGCCTCCGGGCATACTGCACCGCCTCCGGGCATACCACACCGCCTCCGGGCATACAACACCGCCTCCGGGCATACTACACCGCCTCCGGGCATACCAGACCGCCTCAGGGCATACAACATCGCCTCCGGGCATACAACACCGCCTCCGGGCATACCACACCGCCTCCGGGCATACCACACCGTCTCACGTCATCATCAGCAACATCATCAGCAACATCATCAGCAACATCACCAGCAACATCATCAGCAACATCATCAGCAACATCATCAGCAACATCATCAGCAACATCATCAGCAACATCATCATCAACATCATCATCAACATCATCATCAACATCATCATCAACATCATCATCAACATCATCAGCAACATCATCAGCAACATCATCAGCAACATCATCAGCAACATCATCCACAACATCATCATCAGCAACATCATCATCAGCAACATCATCTTCAGCAACATCATCATCATCATCATCATCATCATCATCATCATCATCATCATCATCATCATCATCATCATCATCATCATCATCATCATCATCATCATCATCATCATCATCATCATCATCATCATCATCATCATCATCATCATCATCATCATTATCATCATCATGCCCGGAGGCGGTGTTGTACCGCCTCCGGGCATACCACACCGCCTCCGGGCATACAACACCGCCTCCGGGCATACTACACCGCTTCCGGGCATACCACACCGCCTCCGGGCATACAACACCGCCTCCGGGCATACTACACCGCCTCCGGGCATACAACACCCCCTCCGGGCATACAACACCGCCTCCGGGCATACTGCACCGCCTCCGGGCATACCACACCGCCTCCGGGCATACAACACCGCCTCCGGGCATACTACACCGCCTCCGGGCATACCAGACCGCCTCAGGGCATACAACACCGCCTCCGGGCATACAACACCGCCTCCGGGCATACCACACCGCCTCCGGGCATACAACACCGCCTCCGGGCATACAACACCGCCTCCGGGCATACCACACCGCCTCCGGGCATACAACACCGCCTCCGGGCATACAACACCGCCTCCGGGCATACCACACCGTCTCACGTCATCATCAGCAACATCATCAGCAACATCATCAGCAACATCACCAGCAACATCATCAGCAACATCATCAGCAACATCATCAGTAACATCATCAGCAACATCATCAGCAACATCATCATCAACATCATCATCAACATCATCATCAACATCATCATCAACATCATCATCAACATCATCAGCAACATCATCAGCAACATCATCAGCAACATCATCAGCAACATCACCAGCAACATCATCAGCAACATCATCAGCAACATCATCAGCAACATCATCATCAACATCATCATCAACATCATCATTAACATCATCATCAACATCAACATCATCATCAACATCATCATCAACATCATCATCAACATCATCATCAACATCATCATCAACATCATCATCAACATCATCATCAACATCATCATCAACATCATCATCAACATCATCAGCAACATCATCAGCAACATCATCAGCAACATCATCAGCAACATCATCAGCAACATCATCATCAACATCATCATCAACATCATCATCAACATCATCATCAACATCATCATCAACATCATCAGCAACATCATCAGCAACATCATCAGCAACATCATCAGCAACATCATCAACAACATCATCATCAGCAACATCATCATCAGCAACATCATCATCAGCAACATCATCATCATCATCATCATCATCATCATCATCATCATCATCATCATCATCATCATCATCATCATCATCATCATCATCATCATCATCATCATCATCATCATCATCATCATCATCATCATCATCATCATCATCATCATCATCATCATCATCATCATCATCATCATCATCATCATCATCATCATCATTATCATCATCATGCCTGGAGGCGGTGTTGTACCGCCTCCGGGCATACCACACCGCCTCCGGGCATACAACACCGCCTCCGGGCATACTACACCGCTTCCGGGCATACCACACCGCCTCCGGGCATACAACACCGCCTCCGGGCATACTACACCGCCTCCGGGCATACAACACCGCCTCCGGGCATACAACACCGCCTCCGGGCATACTGCACCGCCTCCGGGCATACCACACCGCCTCCGGGCATACAACACCGCCTCCGGGCATACTACACCGCCTCCGGGCATACCAGACCGCCTCAGGGCATACAACACCGCCTCCGGGCATACAACACCGCCTCCGGGCATACCACACCGCCTCCGGGCATACAACACCGCCTCCGGGCATACAACACCGCCTCCGGGCATACCACACCGTCTCACGTCATCATCAGCAACATCATCAGCAACATCATCAGCAACATCACCAGCAACATCATCAGCAACATCATCAGCAACATCATCAGCAACATCATCAGCAACATCATCAGCAACATCATCATCAACATCATCATCAACATCATCATCAACATCATCATCAACATCATCAGCAACATCATCAGCAACATCATCAGCAACATCATCAGCAACATCATCAACAACATCATCATCAGCAACATCATCATCAGCAACATCATCATCAGCAACATCATCATCATCATCATCATCATCATCATCATCATCATCATCATCATCATCATCATCATCATCATCATCATCATCATCATCATCATCATCATCATCATCATCATCATCATCATCATCATCATCATCATCATCATCATCATCATCATCATCATCATCATCATCATCATCATCATCATCATCATCATCATCATCATCATCATCATCATCATCATCATCATCATCATCATTATCATCATCATGCCCGGAGGCGGTGTTGTACCGCCTCCGGGCATACCACACCGCCTCCGGGCATACAACACCGCCTCCGGGCATACTACACCGCCTCCGGGCATACCACACCGCCTCCGGGCATACAACACCGCCTCCGGGCATACTACACCGCCTCCGGGCATACTACACCGCCTCCGGGCATACAACACCGCCTCCGGGCATACAACACCGCCTCCGGGCATACCACACCGCCTCCGGGCATACAACACCGCCTCCGTGTATACAACACCGCAAACGGGCATACCACACCGTCTCACGTCATCATCAGCAACATCATCAGCAACATCATCAGCAACATCATCAGCAACATCACCAGCAACATCATCAGCAACATCATCAGCAACATCATCAGCAACATCATCATCAACATCATCATCAACATCATCATTAACATCATCATCAACATCAACATCATCATCAACATCATCATCAACATCATCATCAACATCATCATCAACATCATCATCAACATCATCATCCACATCATCATCAACATCATCATCAACATCATCAGCAACATCATCAGCAACATCATCAGCAACATCATCAGCAACATCATCAACAACATCATCATCAGCAACATCATCATCAGCAACATCATCATCAGCAACATCATCATCATCATCATCATCATCATCATCATCATCATCATCATCATCATCATCATCATCATCATCATCATCATCATCATCATCATCATCATCATCATCATCATCATCATCATCATCATCATCATCATTATCATCATCATGCCCGGAGGCGGTGTTGTACCGCCTCCGGGCATACCACACCGCCTCCGGGCATACAACACCGCCTCCGGGCATACTACACCGCCTCCGGGCATACCACACCGCCTCCGGGCATACAACACCGCCTCCGGGCATACTACACCGCCTCCGGGCATACCACACCGCCTCCGGGCATACAACACCGCCTCCGGGCATACTGCACCGCCTCCGGGCATACCACACCGCCTCCGGGCATACAACACCGCCTCCGGGCATACTACACCGCCTCCGGGCATACCAGACCGCCTCAGGGCATACAACACCGCCTCCGGGCATACAACACCGCCTCCGGGCATACCACACCGCCTCCGGGCATACAACACCGCCTCCGGGCATACCACACCGCCTCCGGGCATACAACACCGCCTCCGGGCATACAACACCGCCTCCGGGCATACAACACCGCCTCCGGGCATACCACACCGTCTCACGTCATCATCAGCAACATCATCAGCAACATCATCAGCAACATCACCAGCAACATCATCAGCAACATCATCAGCAACATCATCAGCAACATCATCAGCAACATCATCAGCAACATCATCATCAACATCATCATCAACATCATCATCAACATCATCATCAACATCATCATCAACATCATCAGCAACATCATCAGCAACATCATCAGCAACATCATCAGCAACATCATCAACAACATCATCATCAGCAACATCATCATCAGCAACATCATCATCAGCAACATCATCATCATCATCATCATCATCATCATCATCATCATCATCATCATCATCATCATCATCATCATCATCATCATCATCATCATCATCATCATCATCATCATCATCATCATCATCATCATCATCATCATCATCATCATCATCATCATCATCATCATCATTATCATCATCATGCCCGGAGGCGGTGTTGTACCGCCTCCGGGCATACCACACCGCCTGCGGGCATACAACACCGCCTCCAGGCATACTACACCGCCTCCGGGCATACCACACCGCCTCCGGGCATACAACACCGCCTCCGGGCATACTACACCGCCTCCGGGCATACCACACCGCCTCCGGGCATACAACACCGCCTCCGGGCATACTGCACCGCCTCCGGGCATACCACACCGCCTCCGGGCATACAACACCGCCTCCGGGCATACTACACCGCCTCCGGGCATACCAGACCGCCTCAGGGCATACAACACCGCATCCGGGCATACAACACCGCCTCCGGGCATACCACACCGCCTCCGGGCATACAACACCGCCTCCGGGCATACAACACCGCCTCCGGGCATACCACACCGCCTCCGGGCATACAACACCGCCTCCGGGCATACAACACCGCCTCCGGGCATACCACACCGTCTCACGTCATCATCAGCAACATCATCAGCAACATCATCAGCAACATCACCAGCAACATCATCAGCAACATCATCAGCAACATCATCAGCAACATCATCAGCAACATCATCAGCAACATCATCATCAACATCATCATCAACATCATCATCAACATCATCATCAACATCATCATCAACATCATCAGCAACATCATCAGCAACATCATCAGCAACATCATCAGCAACATCATCAACAACATCATCATCAGCAACATCATCATCAGCAACATCATCATCAGCAACATCATCATCATCATCATCATCATCATCATCATCATCATCATCATCATCATCATCATCATCATCATCATCATCATCATCATCATCATCATCATCATCATCATCATCATCATCATCATCATCATCATCATCATCATCATCATCATCATCATCATCATCATCATCATCATCATCATCATCATTATCATCATCATGCCTGGAGGCGGTGTTGTACCGCCTCCGGGCATACCACACCGCCTCCGGGCATACAACACCGCCTCCGGGCATACTACACCGCTTCCGGGCATACCACACCGCCTCCGGGCATACAACACCGCCTCCGGGCATACTACACCGCCTCCGGGCATACAACACCGCCTCCGGGCATACAACACCGCCTCCGGGCATACTGCACCGCCTCCGGGCATACCACACCGCCTCCGGGCATACAACACCGCCTCCGGGCATACTACACCGCCTCCGGGCATACCAGACCGCCTCAGGGCATACAACACCGCCTCCGGGCATACAACACCGCCTCCGGGCATACCACACCGCCTCCGGGCATACAACACCGCCTCCGGGCATACAACACCGCCTCCGGGCATACCACACCGTCTCACGTCATCATCAGCAACATCATCAGCAACATCATCAGCAACATCACCAGCAACATCATCAGCAACATCATCAGCAACATCATCAGCAACATCATCAGCAACATCATCAGCAACATCATCATCAACATCATCATCAACATCATCATCAACATCATCATCAACATCATCAGCAACATCATCAGCAACATCATCAGCAACATCATCAGCAACATCATCAACAACATCATCATCAGCAACATCATCATCAGCAACATCATCATCAGCAACATCATCATCATCATCATCATCATCATCATCATCATCATCATCATCATCATCATCATCATCATCATCATCATCATCATCATCATCATCATCATCATCATCATCATCATCATCATCATCATCATCATCATCATCATCATCATCATCATCATCATCATCATCATCATCATCATCATCATCATCATCATCATCATCATCATCATCATCATCATCATCATCATCATCATCATCATCATCATCATTATCATCATCATGCCCGGAGGCGGTGTTGTACCGCCTCCGGGCATACCACACCGCCTCCGGGCATACAACACCGCCTCCGGGCATACTACACCGCCTCCGGGCATACCACACCGCCTCCGGGCATACAACACCGCCTCCGGGCATACTACACCGCCTCCGGGCATACTACACCGCCTCCGGGCATACAACACCGCCTCCGGGCATACAACACCGCCTCCGGGCATACCACACCGCCTCCGGGCATACAACACCGCCTCCGGGTATACAACACCGCAAACGGGCATACCACACCGTCTCACGTCATCATCAGCAACATCATCAGCAACATCATCAGCAACATCATCAGCAACATCACCAGCAACATCATCAGCAACATCATCAGCAACATCATCAGCAACATCATCATCAACATCATCATCAACATCATCATTAACATCATCATCAACATCAACATCATCATCAACATCATCATCAACATCATCATCAACATCATCATCAACATCATCATCAACATCATCATCAACATCATCATCAACATCATCATCAACATCATCAGCAACATCATCAGCAACATCATCAGCAACATCATCATCAGCAACATCATCATCATCATCATCATCATCATCATCATCATCATCATCATCATCATCATCATCATCATCATCATCATCATCATCATCATCATCATCATCATCATCATCATCATCATCATCATCATCATCATCATCATCATCATCATCATCATCATCATCATCATCATCATCATCATCATCATCATCATCATATCTATCATCATATGCCCGGAGGCGGTGTTGTACCGCCTCCGGGCATACCACACCGCCTCCGGGCATACAACACCGCCTCCGGGCATACTACACCGCCTCCGGGCATACCACACCGCCTCCAGGCATACAACACCGCCTCCGGGCATACTACACCGCCTCCGGGCATACCACACCGCCTCCGGGCATACAACACCGCCTCCGGGCATACTGCACCGCCTCCGGGCATACCACACCGCCTCCGGGCATACAACACCGCCTCCGGGCATACTACACCGCCTCCCGGGCATACCAGACCGCCTCAGGGCATACAACATCGCCTCCGGGCATACAACACCGCCTCCGGGCATACCACACCGCCTCCGGGCATACCACACCGTCTCACGTCATCATCAGCAACATCATCAGCAACATCATCAGCAACATCACCAGCAACATCATCAGCAACATCATCAGCAACATCATCAGCAACATCATCAGCAACATCATCAGCAACATCATCATCAACATCATCATCAACATCATCATCAACATCATCATCAACATCATCATCAACATCATCAGCAACATCATCAGCAACATCATCAGCAACATCGTCAGCAACATCATCAACAACATCACAACATCATCATCAACATCATCATCAACATCATCAGCAACATCATCAGCAACATCATCAGCAACATCGTCAGCAACATCATCAACAACATCATCATCAGCAACATCATCATCAGCAACATCATCATCAGCAACATCATCATCATCATCATCATCATAATCATCATCATCATCATCATCATCATCATCATCATCATCATCATCATCATCATCATCATCATCATCATCATCATCATCATCATCATCATCATCATCATCATCATCATCATCATCATCATCATTATCATCATCATGCCCGGAGGCGGTGTTGTACCGCCTCCGGGCATACCACACCGCCTCCGGGCATACAACACCGCCTCCGGGCATACTACACCGCTTCCGGGCATACCACACCGCCTCCGGGCATACAACACCGCCTCCGGGCATACTACACCGCCTCCGGGCATACAACACCCCCTCCGGGCATACAACACCGCCTCCGGGCATACTGCACCGCCTCCGGGCATACCACACCGCCTCCGGGCATACAACACCGCCTCCGGGCATACTACACCGCCTCCGGGCATACCAGACCGCCTCAGGGCATACAACACCGCCTCCGGGCATACAACACCGCCTCCGGGCATACCACACCGCCTCCGGGCATACAACACCGCCTCCGGGCATACAACACCGCCTCCGGGCATACCACACCGCCTCCGGGCATACAACACCGCCTCCGGGCATACAACACCGCCTCCGGGCATACCACACCGTCTCACGTCATCATCAGCAACATCATCAGCAACATCATCAGCAACATCACCAGCAACATCATCAGCAACATCATCAGCAACATCATCAGTAACATCATCAGCAACATCATCAGCAACATCATCATCAACATCATCATCAACATCATCATCAACATCATCATCAACATCATCATCAACATCATCAGCAACATCATCAGCAACATCATCAGCAACATCATCAGCAACATCATCAACAACATCATCATCAGCAACATCATCATCAGCAACATCATCATCAGAAACATCATCATCATCATCATCATCATCATCATCATCATCATCATCATCATCATCATCATCATCATCATCATCATCATCATCATCATCATCATCATCATCATCATCATCATCATCATCATCATCATCATCATCATCATCATCATCATCATCATCATCATCATCATCATCATCATCATCATCATCATCATCATCATCATCATCATCATCATCATCATCATCATTATCATCATCATGCCCGGAGGCGGTGTTGTACCGCCTCCGGGCATACCACACCGCCTCCGGGCATACAACACCGCCTCCGGGCATACTACACCGCCTCCGGGCATACCACACCGCCTCCGGGCATACAACACCGCCTCCGGGCATACTACACCGCCTCCGGGTATACTACACCGCCTCCGGGCATACAACACCGCCTCCGGGCATACAACACCGCCTCCGGGCATACCACACCGCCTCCGGGCATACAACACCGCCTCCGGGTATACAACACCGCAAACGGGCATACCACACCGTCTCACGTCATCATCAGCAACATCATCAGCAACATCATCAGCAACATCATCAGCAACATCACCAGCAACATCATCAGCAACATCATCAGCAACATCATCAGCAACATCATCATCAACATCATCATCAACATCATCATTAACATCATCATCAACATCAACATCATCATCAACATCATCATCAACATCATCATCAACATCATCATCAACATCATCATCAACATCATCATCCACATCATCATCAACATCATCATCAACATCATCAGCAACATCATCAGCAACATCATCAGCAACATCATCAGCAACATCATCAACAACATCATCATCAGCAACATCATCATCAGCAACATCATCATCAGCAACATCATCATCATCATCATCATCATCATCATCATCATCATCATCATCATCATCATCATCATCATCATCATCATCATCATCATCATCATCATCATCATCATCATCATCATCATCATCATCATCATCATCATCATCATCATCATCATCATCATCATCATCATCATCATCATCATCATCATCATCATCATCATCATCATTATCATCATCATGCCCGGAGGCGGTGTTGTACCGCCTCCGGGCATACCACACCGCCTCCGGGCATACAACACCGCCTCCGGGCATACTACACCGCCTCCGGGCATACCACACCGCCTCCAGGCATACAACACCGCCTCCGGGCATACTACACCGCCTCCGGGCATACCACACCGCCTCCGGGCATACAACACCGCCTCCGGGCATACTGCACCGCCTCCGGGCATACCACACCGCCTCCGGGCATACAACACCGCCTCCGGGCATACTACACCGCCTCCGGGCATACCAGACCGCCTCAGGGCATACAACATCGCCTCCGGGCATACAACACCGCCTCCGGGCATACCACACCGCCTCCGGGCATACCACACCGTCTCACGTCATCATCAGCAACATCATCAGCAACATCATCAGCAACATCACCAGCAACATCATCAGCAACATCATCAGCAACATCATCAGCAACATCATCAGCAACATCATCAGCAACATCATCATCAACATCATCATCAACATCATCATCAACATCATCATCAACATCATCATCAACATCATCAGCAACATCATCAGCAACATCATCAGCAACATCATCAGCAACATCATCAACAACATCATCATCAGCAACATCATCATCAGCAACATCATCATCAGCAACATCATCATCATCATCATCATCATCATCATCATCATCATCATCATCATCATCATCATCATCATCATCATCATCATCATCATCATCATCATCATCATCATCATCATCATCATCATCATCATCATCATCATCATCATCATCATCATTATCATCATCATGCCCGGAGGCGGTGTTGTACCGCCTCCGGGCATACCACACCGCCTCCGGGCATACAACACCGCCTCCGGGCATACTACACCGCTTCCGGGCATACCACACCGCCTCCGGGCATACAACACCGCCTCCGGGCATACTACACCGCCTCCGGGCATACAACACCCCCTCCGGGCATACAACACCGCCTCCGGGCATACTGCACCGCCTCCGGGCATACCACACCGCCTCCGGGCATACAACACCGCCTCCGGGCATACTACACCGCCTCCGGGCATACCAGACCGCCTCAGGGCATACAACACCGCCTCCGGGCATACAACACCGCCTCCGGGCATACCACACCGCCTCCGGGCATACAACACCGCCTCCGGGCATACAACACCGCCTCCGGGCATACCACACCGCCTCCGGGCATACAACCCTGCCTCCGGGCATACAACACCGCCTCCGGGCATACCACACCGTCTCACGTCATCATCAGCAACATCATCAGCAACATCATCAGCAACATCACCAGCAACATCATCAGCAACATCATCAGCAACATCATCAGTAACATCATCAGCAACATCATCAGCAACATCATCATCAACATCATCATCAACATCATCATCAACATCATCATCAACATCATCATCAACATCATCAGCAACATCATCAGCAACATCATCAGCAACATCATCAGCAACATCATCAACAACATCATCATCAGCAACATCATCATCAGCAACATCATCATCAGAAACATCATCATCATCATCATCATCATCATCATCATCATCATCATCATCATCATCATCATCATCATCATCATCATCATCATCATCATCATCATCATCATCATCATCATCATCATCATCATCATTATCATCATCATGCCTGGAGGCGGTGTTGTACCGCCTCCGGGCATACCACATCGCCTCCGGGCATACAACACCGCCTCCGGGCATACTACACCGCTTCCGGGCATACCACACCGCCTCCGGGCATACAACACCGCCTCCGGGCATACTACACCGCCTCCGGGCATACAACACCGCCTCCGGGCATACAACACCGCCTCCGGGCATACTGCACCGCCTCCGGGCATACCACACCGCCTCCGGGCATACAACACCGCCTCCGGGCATACTACACCGCCTCCGGGCATACCAGACCGCCTCAGGGCATACAACACCGCCTCCGGGCATACAACACCGCCTCCGGGCATACCACACCGCCTCCGGGCATACAACACCGCCTCCGGGCATACAACACCGCCTCCGGGCATACCACACCGCCTCCGGGCATACAACACCGCCTCCGGGCATACACCGCCTCCGGGCATACCACACCGTCTCACGTCATCATCAGCAACATCATCAGCAACATCATCAGCAACATCACCAGCAACATCATCAGCAACATCATCAGCAACATCATCAGCAACATCATCAGCAACATCATCAGCAACATCATCATCAACATCATCATCAACATCATCATCAACATCATCATCAACATCATCATCAACAT
Organism: Chirona hameri; assembly: GCA_036785665.1. NCBI lineage: Eukaryota > Metazoa > Arthropoda > Thecostraca > Balanomorpha > Balanidae > Chirona > Chirona hameri. The sequence goes on along the minus strand of JAXIVJ010005981.1, from coordinate 20,765 downwards.
CATCAGCAACATCATCAGCAACATCATCAGCAACATCATCAGCAACATCATCAACAACATCATCATCAGCAACATCATCATCAGCAACATCATCATCAGCAACATCATCATCATCATCATCATCATCATCATCATCATCATCATCATCATCATCATCATCATCATCATCATCATCATCATCATCATCATCATCATCATCATCATCATCATCATCATCATCATCATCATCATCATCATCATCATCATCATCATCATCATCATCATCATCATCATCATCATCATCATCATCATCATCATCATCATCATCATTATCATCATCATGCCCGGAGGCGGTGTTGTACCGCCTCCGGGCATACCACACCGCCTCCGGGCATACAACACCGCCTCCGGGCATACTACACCGCCTCCGGGCATACCACACCGCCTCCGGGCATACAACACCGACTCCGGGCATACTACACCGCCTCCGGGCATACTACACCGCCTCCGGGCATACAACACCGCCTCCGGGCATACAACACCGCCTCCGGGCATACCACACCGCCTCCGGGCATGCAACACCGCCTCCGGGCATACAACACCGCAAACGGGCATACCACACCGTCTCACGTCATCATCAGCAACATCATCAGCAACATCATCAGCAACATCATCAGCAACATCACCAGCAACATCATCAGCAACATCATTAGCAACATCATCAGCAACATCATCATCAACATCATCATCAACATCATCATTAACATCATCATCAACATCAACATCATCATCAACATCATCATCAACATCATCATCAACATCATCATCAACATCATCATCAACATCATCATCAACATCATCATCAACATCATCATCAACTTCATCATCAACATCATCAGCAACATCATCAGCAACATCATCAGCAACATCATCAGCAACATCATCAACAACATCATCATCAGCAACATCATCATCAGCAACATCATCATCAGCAACATCATCATCATCATCATCATCATCATCATCATCATCATCATCATCATCATCATCATCATAATCATCATCATCATCATCATCATCATCATCATCATCATCATCATCATCATCATCATCATCATCATCATCATCATCATCATCATCATCATCATCATCATCATCATCATCATCATCATCATCATCATCATCATCATCATCATCATCATTATCATCATCATGCCCGGAGGCGGTGTTGTACCGCCTCCGGGCATACCACACCGCCTCCGGGCATACAACACCGCCTCCGGGCATACTACACCGCCTCCGGGCATACCACACCGCCTCCGGGCATACAACACCGCCTCCGGGCATACTACACCGCCTCCGGGCATACCACACCGCCTCCGGGCATACAACACCGCCTCCGGGCATACTGCACCGCCTCCGGGCATACCACACCGCCTCCGGGCATACAACACCGCCTCCGGGCATACTACACCGCCTCCGGGCATACCAGACCGCCTCAGGGCATACAACACCGCCTCCGGGCATACAACACCGCCTCCGGGCATACCACACCGCCTCCGGGCATACAACACCGCCTCCGGGCATACAACACCGCCTCCGGGCATACCACACCGCCTCCGGGCATACAACACCGCCTCCGGGCATACAACACCGCCTCCGGGCATACCACACCGTCTCACGTCATCATCAGCAACATCATCAGCAACATCATCAGCAACATCACCAGCAACATCATCAGCAACATCATCAGCAACATCATCAGCAACATCATCAGCAACATCATCAGCAACATCATCATCAACATCATCATCAACATCATCATCAACATCATCATCAACATCATCAGCAACATCATCAGCAACATCATCAGCAACATCATCAGCAACATCATCAACAACATCATCATCAGCAACATCATCATCAGCAACATCATCATCAGCAACATCATCATCATCATCATCATCATCATCATCATCATCATCATCATCATCATCATCATCATCATCATCATCATCATCATCATCATCATCATCATCATCATCATCATCATCATCATCATCATCATCATCATCATCATCATCATCATCATCATCATCATCATCATCATCATCATCATCATCATCATCATCATCATCATCATTATCATCATCATGCCCGGAGGCGGTGTTGTACCGCCTCCGGGCATACCACACCGCCTCCGGGCATACAACACCGCCTCCGGGCATACTACACCGCCTCCGGGCATACTACACCGCCTCCGGGCATACAACACCGCCTCCGGGCATACTACACCGCCTCCGGGCATACCACACCGCCTCCGGGCATACAACACCGCCTCCGGGCATACTGCACCGCCTCCGGGCATACCACACCGCCTCCGGGCATACAACACCGCCTCCGGGCATACTACACCGCCTCCGGGCATACCAGACCGCCTCAGGGCATACAACACCGCCTCCGGGCATACAACACCGCCTCCGGGCATACCACACCGCCTCCGGGCATACAACACCGCCTCCGGGCATACAACACCGCCTCCGGGCATACCACACCGCCTCCGGGCATACAACACCGCCTCCGGGCATACAACACCGCCTCCGGGCATACCACACCGTCTCACGTCATCATCAGCAACATCATCAGCAACATCATCAGCAACATCACCAGCAACATCATCAGCAACATCATCAGCAACATCATCAGCAACATCATCAGCAACATCATCAGCAACATCATCATCAACATCATCATCAACATCATCATCAACATCATCATCAACATCATCATCAACATCATCAGCAACATCATCAGCAACATCATCAGCAACATCATCAGCAACATCATCAACAACATCATCATCAGCAACATCATCATCAGCAACATCATCATCAGCAACATCATCATCATCATCATCATCATCATCATCATCATCATCATCATCATCATCATCATCATCATCATCATCATCATCATCATCATCATCATCATCATCATCATCATCATCATCATCATCATCATCATCATCATCATCATCATCATCATCATCATCATCATCATCATCATCATCATCATCATCATCATCATCATCATCATCATCATCATTATCATCATCATGCCCGGAGGCGGTGTTGTACCGCCTCCGGGCATACCACACCGCCTCCGGGCATACAACACCGCCTCCGGGCATACTACACCGCCTCCGGGCATACCACACCGCCTCCGGGCATACAACACCGCCTCCGGGCATACTACACCGCCTCCGGGCATACTACACCGCCTCCGGGCATACAACACCGCCTCCGGGCATACAACACCGCCTCCGGGCATACCACACCGCCTCCGGGCATGCAACACCGCCTCCGGGCATACAACACCGCAAACGGGCATACCACACCGTCTCACGTCATCATCAGCAACATCATCAGCAACATCATCAGCAACATCATCAGCAACATCACCAGCAACATCATCAGCAACATCATTAGCAACATCATCAGCAACATCATCATCAACATCATCATCAACATCATCATTAACATCATCATCAACATCAACATCATCATCAACATCATCATCAACATCATCATCAACATCATCATCAACATCATCATCAACATCATCATCAACATCATCATCAACATCATCATCAACTTCATCATCAACATCATCAGCAACATCATCAGCAACATCATCAGCAACATCATCAGCAACATCATCAACAACATCATCATCAGCAACATCATCATCAGCAACATCATCATCAGCAACATCATCATCATCATCATCATCATCATCATCATCATCATCATCATCATCATCATCATCATAATCATCATCATCATCATCATCATCATCATCATCATCATCATCATCATCATCATCATCATCATCATCATCATCATCATCATCATCATCATCATCATCATCATCATCATCATCATCATCATCATCATCATCATCATCATCATCATCATCATCATCATCATCATCATTATCATCATCATGCCCGGAGGCGGTGTTGTACCGCATCCGGGCATACCACACCGCCTCCGGGCATACAACACCGCCTCCGGGCATACTACACCGCCTCCGGGCATACCACACCGCCTCCGGGCATACAACACCGCCTCCGGGCATACTACACCGCCTCCGGGCATACCACACCGCCTCCGGGCATACAACACCGCCTCCGGGCATACTGCACCGCCTCCGGGCATACCACACCGCCTCCGGGCATACAACACCGCCTCCGGGCATACTACACCGCCTCCGGGCATACCAGACCGCCTCAGGGCATACAACACCGCCTCCGGGCATACAACACCGCCTCCGGGCATACCACACCGCCTCCGGGCATACAACACCGCCTCCGGGCATACAACACCGCCTCCGGGCATACCACACCGCCTCCGGGCATACAACACCGCCTCCGGGCATACAACACCGCCTCCGGGCATACCACACCGTCTCACGTCATCATCAGCAACATCATCAGCAACATTATCAGCAACATCACCAGCAACATCATCAGCAACATCATCAGCAACATCATCAGCAACATCATCAGCAACATCATCAGCAACATCATCATCAACATCATCATCAACATCATCATCAACATCATCATCAACATCATCAGCAACATCATCAGCAACATCATCAGCAACATCATCAGCAACATCATCAACAACATCATCATCAGCAACATCATCATCAGCAACATCATCATCAGCAACATCATCATCATCATCATCATCATCATCATCATCATCATCATCATCATCATCATCATCATCATCATCATCATCATCATCATCATCATCATCATCATCATCATCATCATCATCATCATCATCATCATCATCATCATCATCATCATCATCATCATCATCATCATCATTATCATCATCATGCCCGGAGGCGGTGTTGTACCGCCTCCGGGCATACCACACCGCCTCCGGGCATACAACACCGCCTCCGGGCATACTACACCGCCTCCGGGCATACCACACCGCCTCCGGGCATACAACACCGCCTCCGGGCATACTACACCGCCTCCGGGCATACCACACCGCCTCCGGGCATACAACACCGCCTCCGGGCATACTGCACCGCCTCCGGGCATACCACACCGCCTCCGGGCATACAACACCGCCTCCGGGCATACTACACCGCCTCCGGGCATACCAGACCGCCTCAGGGCATACAACACCGCCTCCGGGCATACAACACCGCCTCCGGGCATACCACACCGCCTCCGGGCATACAACACCGCCTCCGGGCATACAACACCGCCTCCGGGCATACCACACCGCCTCCGGGCATACAACACCGCCTCCGGGCATACAACACCGCCTCCGGGCATACCACACCGTCTCACGTCATCATCAGCAACATCATCAGCAACATCATCAGCAACATCACCAGCAACATCATCAGCAACATCATCAGCAACATCATCAGCAACATCATCAGCAACATCATCAGCAACATCATCATCAACATCATCATCAACATCATCATCAACATCATCATCAACATCATCATCAACATCATCAGCAACATCATCAGCAACATCATCAGCAACATCATCAGCAACATCATCAACAACATCATCATCAGCAACATCATCATCAGCAACATCATCATCAGCAACATCATCATCATCATCATCATCATCATCATCATCATCATCATCATCATCATCATCATCATCATCATCATCATCATCATCATCATCATCATCATCATCATCATCATCATCATCATTATCATCATCATGCCCGGAGGCGGTGTTGTACCGCCTCCGGGCATACCACACCGCCTCCGGGCATACAACACCGCCTCCGGGCATACTACACCGCCTCCGGGCATACCACACCGCCTCCAGGCATACAACACCGCCTCCGGGCATACTACACCGCCTCCGGGCATACCACACCGCCTCCGGGCATACAACACCGCCTCCGGGCATACTGCACCGCCTCCGGGCATACCACACCGCCTCCGGGCATACAACACCGCCTCCGGGCATACTACACCGCCTCCGGGCATACCAGACCGCCTCAGGGCATACAACATCGCCTCCGGGCATACAACACCGCCTCCGGGCATACCACACCGCCTCCGGGCATACCACACCGTCTCACGTCATCAATCAGCAACATCATCAGCAACATCATCAGCAACATCACCAGCAACATCATCAGCAACATCATCAGCAACATCATCAGCAACATCATCAGCAACATCATCAGCAACATCATCATCAACATCATCATCAACATCATCATCAACATCATCATCAACATCATCATCAACATCATCAGCAACATCATCAGCAACATCATCAGCAACATCATCAGCAACATCATCAACAACATCATCATCAGCAACATCATCATCAGCAACATCATCATCAGCAACATCATCATCATCATCATCATCATCATCATCATCATCATCATCATCATCATCATCATCATCATCATCATCATCATCATCATCATCATCATCATCATCATCATCATCATCATCATCATCATCATCATCATCATCATCATCATCATCATCATCATTATCATCATCATGCCCGGAGGCGGTGTTGTACCGCCTCCGGGCATACCACACCGCCTCCGGGCATACAACACCGCCTCCGGGCATACTACACCGCTTCCGGGCATACCACACCGCCTCCGGGCATACAACACCGCCTCCGGGCATACTACACCGCCTCCGGGCATACAACACCCCCTCCGGGCATACAACACCGCCTCCGGGCATACTGCACCGCCTCCGGGCATACCACACCGCCTCCGGGCATACAACACCGCCTCCGGGCATACTACACCGCCTCCGGGCATACCAGACCGCCTCAGGGCATACAACACCGCCTCCGGGCATACAACACCGCCTCCGGGCATACCACACCGCCTCCGGGCATACAACACCGCCTCCGGGCATACAACACCGCCTCCGGGCATACCACACCGCCTCCGGGCATACAACACCGCCTCCGGGCATACAACACCGCCTCCGGGCATACCACACCGTCTCACGTCATCATCAGCAACATCATCAGCAACATCATCAGCAACATCACCAGCAACATCATCAGCAACATCATCAGCAACATCATCAGTAACATCATCAGCAACATCATCAGCAACATCATCATCAACATCATCATCAACATCATCATCAACATCATCATCAACATCATCATCAACATCATCAGCAACATCATCAGCAACATCATCAGCAACATCATCAGCAACATCATCAACAACATCATCATCAGCAACATCATCATCAGCAACATCATCATCAGAAACATCATCATCATCATCATCATCATCATCATCATCATCATCATCATCATCATCATCATCATCATCATCATCATCATCATCATCATCATCATCATCATCATCATCATCATCATCATCATCATATCATCATCATGCCTGGAGGCGGTGTTGTACCGCCTCCGGGCATACCACATCGCCTCCGGGCATACAACACCGCCTCCGGGCATACTACACCGCTTCCGGGCATACCACACCGCCTCCGGGCATACAACACCGCCTCCGGGCATACTACACCGCCTCCGGGCATACAACACCGCCTCCGGGCATACAACACCGCCTCCGGGCATACTGCACCGCCTCCGGGCATACCACACCGCCTCCGGGCATACAACACCGCCTCCGGGCATACTACACCGCCTCCGGGCATACCAGACCGCCTCAGGGCATACAACACCGCCTCCGGGCATACAACACCGCCTCCGGGCATACCACACCGCCTCCGGGCATACAACACCGCCTCCGGGCATACAACACCGCCTCCGGTCATACCACACCGCCTCCGGGCATACAACACCGCCTCCGGGCATACAACACCGCCTCCGGGCATACCACACCGTCTCACGTCATCATCAGCAACATCATCAGCAACATCATCAGCAACATCACCAGCAACATCATCAGCAACATCATCAGCAACATCATCAGCAACATCATCAGCAACATCATCAGCAACATCATCATCAACATCATCATCAACATCATCATCAACATCATCATCAACATCATCATCAACATCATCAGCAACATCATCAGCAACATCATCAGCAACATCATCAGCAACATCATCAACAACATCATCATCAGCAACATCATCATCAGCAACATCATCATCAGCAACATCATCATCATCATCATCATCATCATCATCATCATCATCATCATCATCATCATCATCATCATCATCATCATCATCATCATCATCATCATCATCATCATCATCATCATCATCATCATCATCATCATCATCATCATCATCATCATCATCATCATCATCATCATCATCATCATCATCATCATCATCATCATTATCATCATCATGCCCGGAGGCGGTGTTGTACCGCCTCCGGGCATACCACACCGCCTCCGGGCATACAACACCGCCTCCGGGCATACTACACCGCCTCCGGGCATACCACACCGCCTCCGGGCATACAACACCGACTCCGGGCATACTACACCGCCTCCGGGCATACTACACCGCCTCCGGGCATACAACACCGCCTCCGGGCATACAACACCGCCTCCGGGCATACCACACCGCCTCCGGGCATGCAACACCGCCTCCGGGCATACAACACCGCAAACGGGCATACCACACCGTCTCACGTCATCATCAGCAACATCATCAGCAACATCATCAGCAACATCATCAGCAACATCACCAGCAACATCATCAGCAACATCATTAGCAACATCATCAGCAACATCATCATCAACATCATCATCAACATCATCATTAACATCATCATCAACATCAACATCATCATCAACATCATCATCAACATCATCATCAACATCATCATCAACATCATCATCAACATCATCATCAACATCATCATCAACATCATCATCAACTTCATCATCAACATCATCAGCAACATCATCAGCAACATCATCAGCAACATCATCAGCAACATCATCAACAACATCATCATCAGCAACATCATCATCAGCAACATCATCATCAGCAACATCATCATCATCATCATCATCATCATCATCATCATCATCATCATCATCATCATCATCATAATCATCATCATCATCATCATCATCATCATCATCATCATCATCATCATCATCATCATCATCATCATCATCATCATCATCATCATCATCATCATCATCATCATCATCATCATCATCATCATCATCATCATCATCATCATCATCATCATCATTATCATCATCATGCCCGGAGGCGGTGTTGTACCGCCTCCGGGCATACCACACCGCCTCCGGGCATACAACACCGCCTCCGGGCATACTACACCGCCTCCGGGCATACCACACCGCCTCCGGGCATACAACACCGCCTCCGGGCATACTACACCGCCTCCGGGCATACCACACCGCCTCCGGGCATACAACACCGCCTCCGGGCATACTGCACCGCCTCCGGGCATACCACACCGCCTCCGGGCATACAACACCGCCTCCGGGCATACTACACCGCCTCCGGGCATACCAGACCGCCTCAGGGCATACAACACCGCCTCCGGGCATACAACACCGCCTCCGGGCATACCACACCGCCTCCGGGCATACAACACCGCCTCCGGGCATACAACACCGCCTCCGGGCATACCACACCGCCTCCGGGCATACAACACCGCCTCCGGGCATACAACACCGCCTCCGGGCATACCACACCGTCTCACGTCATCATCAGCAACATCATCAGCAACATCATCAGCAACATCACCAGCAACATCATCAGCAACATCATCAGCAACATCATCAGCAACATCATCAGCAACATCATCAGCAACATCATCATCAACATCATCATCAACATCATCATCAACATCATCATCAACATCATCAGCAACATCATCAGCAACATCATCAGCAACATCATCAGCAACATCATCAACAACATCATCATCAGCAACATCATCATCAGCAACATCATCATCAGCAACATCATCATCATCATCATCATCATCATCATCATCATCATCATCATCATCATCATCATCATCATCATCATCATCATCATCATCATCATCATCATCATCATCATCATCATCATCATCATCATCATCATCATCATCATCATCATCATCATCATCATCATCATCATCATCATCATCATCATCATCATCATCATTATCATCATCATGCCCGGAGGCGGTGTTGTACCGCCTCCGGGCATACCACACCGCCTCCGGGCATACAACACCGCCTCCGGGCATACTACACCGCCTCCGGGCATACTACACCGCCTCCGGGCATACAACACCGCCTCCGGGCATACTACACCGCCTCCGGGCATACCACACCGCCTCCGGGCATACAACACCGCCTCCGGGCATACTGCACCGCCTCCGGGCATACCACACCGCCTCCGGGCATACAACACCGCCTCCGGGCATACTACACCGCCTCCGGGCATACCAGACCGCCTCAGGGCATACAACACCGCCTCCGGGCATACAACACCGCCTCCGGGCATACCACACCGCCTCCGGGCATACAACACCGCCTCCGGGCATACAACACCGCCTCCGGGCATACCACACCGCCTCCGGGCATACAACACCGCCTCCGGGCATACAACACCGCCTCCGGGCATACCACACCGTCTCACGTCATCATCAGCAACATCATCAGCAACATCATCAGCAACATCACCAGCAACATCATCAGCAACATCATCAGCAACATCATCAGCAACATCATCAGCAACATCATCAGCAACATCATCATCAACATCATCATCAACATCATCATCAACATCATCATCAACATCATCATCAACATCATCAGCAACATCATCAGCAACATCATCAGCAACATCATCAGCAACATCATCAACAACATCATCATCAGCAACATCATCATCAGCAACATCATCATCAGCAACATCATCATCATCATCATCATCATCATCATCATCATCATCATCATCATCATCATCATCATCATCATCATCATCATCATCATCATCATCATCATCATCATCATCATCATCATCATCATCATCATCATCATCATCATCATCATCATCATCATCATCATCATCATCATCATCATCATCATCATCATCATCATCATCATCATCATTATCATCATCATGCCCGGAGGCGGTGTTGTACCGCCTCCGGGCATACCACACCGCCTCCGGGCATACAACACCGCCTCCGGGCATACTACACCGCCTCCGGGCATACCACACCGCCTCCGGGCATACAACACCGCCTCCGGGCATACTACACCGCCTCCGGGCATACTACACCGCCTCCGGGCATACAACACCGCCTCCGGGCATACAACACCGCCTCCGGGCATACCACACCGCCTCCGGGCATGCAACACCGCCTCCGGGCATACAACACCGCAAACGGGCATACCACACCGTCTCACGTCATCATCAGCAACATCATCAGCAACATCATCAGCAACATCATCAGCAACATCACCAGCAACATCATCAGCAACATCATTAGCAACATCATCAGCAACATCATCATCAACATCATCATCAACATCATCATTAACATCATCATCAACATCAACATCATCATCAACATCATCATCAACATCATCATCAACATCATCATCAACATCATCATCAACATCATCATCAACATCATCATCAACATCATCATCAACTTCATCATCAACATCATCAGCAACATCATCAGCAACATCATCAGCAACATCATCAGCAACATCATCAACAACATCATCATCAGCAACATCATCATCAGCAACATCATCATCAGCAACATCATCATCATCATCATCATCATCATCATCATCATCATCATCATCATCATCATCATCATCATCATCATCATCATCATCATCATCATCATCATCATCATCATCATCATCATCATCATCATCATCATCATCATCATCATCATCATCATCATCATCATCATCATCATCATCATCATCATCATCATCATCATCATCATCATCATCATCATCATCATCATCATCATTATCATCATCATGCCCGGAGGCGGTGTTGTACCGCATCCGGGCATACCACACCGCCTCCGGGCATACAACACCGCCTCCGGGCATACTACACCGCCTCCGGGCATACCACACCGCCTCCGGGCATACAACACCGCCTCCGGGCATACTACACCGCCTCCGGGCATACCACACCGCCTCCGGGCATACAACACCGCCTCCGGGCATACTGCACCGCCTCCGGGCATACCACACCGCCTCCGGGCATACAACACCGCCTCCGGGCATACTACACCGCCTCCGGGCATACCAGACCGCCTCAGGGCATACAACACCGCCTCCGGGCATACAACACCGCCTCCGGGCATACCACACCGCCTCCGGGCATACAACACCGCCTCCGGGCATACAACACCGCCTCCGGGCATACCACACCGCCTCCGGGCATACAACACCGCCTCCGGGCATACAACACCGCCTCCGGGCATACCACACCGTCTCACGTCATCATCAGCAACATCATCAGCAACATTATCAGCAACATCACCAGCAACATCATCAGCAACATCATCAGCAACATCATCAGCAACATCATCAGCAACATCATCAGCAACATCATCATCAACATCATCATCAACATCATCATCAACATCATCATCAACATCATCAGCAACATCATCAGCAACATCATCAGCAACATCATCAGCAACATCATCAACAACATCATCATCAGCAACATCATCATCAGCAACATCATCATCAGCAACATCATCATCATCATCATCATCATCATCATCATCATCATCATCATCATCATCATCATCATCATCATCATCATCATCATCATCATCATCATCATCATCATCATCATCATCATCATCATCATCATCATCATCATCATCATCATCATCATCATCATCATCATCATCATCATTATCATCATCATGCCCGGAGGCGGTGTTGTACCGCCTCCGGGCATACCACACCGCCTCCGGGCATACAACACCGCCTCCGGGCATACTACACCGCCTCCGGGCATACCACACCGCCTCCGGGCATACAACACCGCCTCCGGGCATACTACACCGCCTCCGGGCATACCACACCGCCTCCGGGCATACAACACCGCCTCCGGGCATACTGCACCGCCTCCGGGCATACCACACCGCCTCCGGGCATACAACACCGCCTCCGGGCATACTACACCGCCTCCGGGCATACCAGACCGCCTCAGGGCATACAACACCGCCTCCGGGCATACAACACCGCCTCCGGGCATACCACACCGCCTCCGGGCATACAACACCGCCTCCGGGCATACAACACCGCCTCCGGGCATACCACACCGCCTCCGGGCATACAACACCGCCTCCGGGCATACAACACCGCCTCCGGGCATACCACACCGTCTCACGTCATCATCAGCAACATCATCAGCAACATCATCAGCAACATCACCAGCAACATCATCAGCAACATCATCAGCAACATCATCAGCAACATCATCAGCAACATCATCAGCAACATCATCATCAACATCATCATCAACATCATCATCAACATCATCATCAACATCATCATCAACATCATCAGCAACATCATCAGCAACATCATCAGCAACATCATCAGCAACATCATCAACAACATCATCATCAGCAACATCATCATCAGCAACATCATCATCAGCAACATCATCATCATCATCATCATCATCATCATCATCATCATCATCATCATCATCATCATCATCATCATCATCATCATCATCATCATCATCATCATCATCATCATCATCATCATCATCATCATCATCATCATCATCATCATCATCATCATCATCATCATCATCATCATCATCATCATCATCATTATCATCATCATGCCCGGAGGCGGTGTTGTACCGCCTCCGGGCATACCACACCGCCTCCGGGCATACAACACCGCCTCCGGGCATACTACACCGCCTCCGGGCATACCACACCGCCTCCGGGCATACAACACCGCCTCCGGGCATACTACACCGCCTCCGGGCATACTACACCGCCTCCGGGCATACAACACCGCCTCCGGGCATACAACACCGCCTCCGGGCATACCACACCGCCTCCGGGCATGCAACACCGCCTCCGGGCATACAACACCGCAAACGGGCATACCACACCGTCTCACGTCATCATCAGCAACATCATCAGCAACATCATCAGCAACATCATCAGCAACATCACCAGCAACATCATCAGCAACATCATCAGCAACATCATCAGCAACATCATCATCAACATCATCATCAACATCATCATTAACATCATCATCAACATCAACATCATCATCAACATCATCATCAACATCATCATCAACATCATCATCAACATCATCATCAACATCATCATCAACATCATCATCAACATCATCATCAACATCATCATCAACATCATCAGCAACATCATCAGCAACATCATCAGCAACATCATCAGCAACATCATCAGCAACATCATCATCAACATCATCATCAACATCATCATCAACATCATCATCAACATCATCATCAACATCATCAGCAACATCATCAGCAACATCATCAGCAACATCATCAGCAACATCATCAACAACATCATCATCAGCAACATCATCATCAGCAACATCATCATCAGCAACATCATCATCATCATCATCATCATCATCATCATCATCATCATCATCATCATCATCATCATCATCATCATCATCATCATCATCATCATCATCATCATCATCATCATCATCATCATCATCATCATCATCATCATCATCATCATCATCATCATCATCATCATCATCATCATCATCATCATCATTATCATCATCATGCCTGGAGGCGGTGTTGTACCGCCTCCGGGCATACCACACCGCCTCCGGGCATACAACACCGCCTCCGGGCATACTACACCGCTTCCGGGCATACCACACCGCCTCCGGGCATACAACACCGCCTCCGGGCATACTACACCGCCTCCGGGCATACAACACCGCCTCCGGGCATACAACACCGCCTCCGGGCATACTGCACCGCCTCCGGGCATACCACACCGCCTCCGGGCATACAACACCGCCTCCGGGCATACTACACCGCCTCCGGGCATACCAGACCGCCTCAGGGCATACAACACCGCCTCCGGGCATACAACACCGCCTCCGGGCATACCACACCGCCTCCGGGCATACAACACCGCCTCCGGGCATACAACACCGCCTCCGGGCATACCACACCGTCTCACGTCATCATCAGCAACATCATCAGCAACATCATCAGCAACATCACCAGCAACATCATCAGCAACATCATCAGCAACATCATCAGCAACATCATCAGCAACATCATCAGCAACATCATCATCAACATCATCATCAACATCATCATCAACATCATCATCAACATCATCAGCAACATCATCAGCAACATCATCAGCAACATCATCAGCAACATCATCAACAACATCATCATCAGCAACATCATCATCAGCAACATCATCATCAGCAACATCATCATCATCATCATCATCATCATCATCATCATCATCATCATCATCATCATCATCATCATCATCATCATCATCATCATCATCATCATCATCATCATCATCATCATCATCATCATCATCATCATCATCATCATCATCATCATCATCATCATCATCATCATCATCATCATCATCATCATCATCATCATCATCATCATCATCATCATCATCATCATCATCATCATCATCATCATCATCATCATCATCATCATTATCATCATCATGCCCGGAGGCGGTGTTGTACCGCCTCCGGGCATACCACACCGCCTCCGGGCATACAACACCGCCTCCGGGCATACTACACCGCCTCCGGGCATACCACACCGCCTCCGGGCATACAACACCGCCTCCGGGCATACTACACCGCCTCCGGGCATACTACACCGCCTCCGGGCATACAACACCGCCTCCGGGCATACAACACCGCCTCCGGGCATACCACACCGCCTCCGGGCATACAACACCGCCTCCGGGTATACAACACCGCAAACGGGCATACCACACCGTCTCACGTCATCATCAGCAACATCATCAGCAACATCATCAGCAACATCATCAGCAACATCACCAGCAACATCATCAGCAACATCATCAGCAACATCATCAGCAACATCATCATCAACATCATCATCAACATCATCATTAACATCATCATCAACATCAACATCATCATCAACATCATCATCAACATCATCATCAACATCATCATCAACATCATCATCAACATCATCATCCACATCATCATCAACATCATCATCAACATCATCAGCAACATCATCAGCAACATCATCAGCAACATCATCAGCAACATCATCAACAACATCATCATCAGCAACATCATCATCAGCAACATCATCATCAGCAACATCATCATCATCATCATCATCATCATCATCATCATCATCATCATCATCATCATCATCATCATCATCATCATCATCATCATCATCATCATCATCATCATCATCATCATCATCATCATCATCATCATCATCATCATCATCATCATCATCATCATCATCATCATCATCATCATCATCATCATCATCATCATCATTATCATCATCATGCCCGGAGGCGGTGTTGTACCGCCTCCGGGCATACCACACCGCCTCCGGGCATACAACACCGCCTCCGGGCATACTACACCGCCTCCGGGCATACCACACCGCCTCCAGGCATACAACACCGCCTCCGGGCATACTACACCGCCTCCGGGCATACCACACCGCCTCCGGGCATACAACACCGCCTCCGGGCATACTGCACCGCCTCCGGGCATACCACACCGCCTCCGGGCATACAACACCGCCTCCGGGCATACTACACCGCCTCCGGGCATACCAGACCGCCTCAGGGCATACAACATCGCCTCCGGGCATACAACACCGCCTCCGGGCATACCACACCGCCTCCGGGCATACCACACCGTCTCACGTCATCATCAGCAACATCATCAGCAACATCATCAGCAACATCACCAGCAACATCATCAGCAACATCATCAGCAACATCATCAGCAACATCATCAGCAACATCATCAGCAACATCATCATCAACATCATCATCAACATCATCATCAACATCATCATCAACATCATCATCAACATCATCAGCAACATCATCAGCAACATCATCAGCAACATCATCAGCAACATCATCAACAACATCATCATCAGCAACATCATCATCAGCAACATCATCATCAGCAACATCATCATCATCATCATCATCATCATCATCATCATCATCATCATCATCATCATCATCATCATCATCATCATCATCATCATCATCATCATCATCATCATCATCATCATCATCATCATCATCATCATCATCATCATCATCATCATCATCATCATTATCATCATCATGCCCGGAGGCGGTGTTGTACCGCCTCCGGGCATACCACACCGCCTCCGGGCATACAACACCGCCTCCGGGCATACTACACCGCTTCCGGGCATACCACACCGCCTCCGGGCATACAACACCGCCTCCGGGCATACTACACCGCCTCCGGGCATACAACACCCCCTCCGGGCATACAACACCGCCTCCGGGCATACTGCACCGCCTCCGGGCATACCACACCGCCTCCGGGCATACAACACCGCCTCCGGGCATACTACACCGCCTCCGGGCATACCAGACCGCCTCAGGGCATACAACACCGCCTCCGGGCATACAACACCGCCTCCGGGCATACCACACCGCCTCGGGGCATACAACACCGCCTCCGGGCATACAACACCGCCTCCGGGCATACCACACCGCCTCCGGGCATACAACACCGCCTCCGGGCATACAACACCGCCTCCGGGCATACCACACCGTCTCACGTCATCATCAGCAACATCATCAGCAACATCATCAGCAACATCACCAGCAACATCATCAGCAACATCATCAGCAACAGCATCAGTAACATCATCAGCAACATCATCAGCAACATCATCATCAACATCATCATCAACATCATCATCAACATCATCATCAACATCATCATCAACATCATCAGCAACATCATCAGCAACATCATCAGCAACATCATCAGCAACATCATCAACAACATCATCATCAGCAACATCATCATCAGCAACATCATCATCAGAAACATCATCATCATCATCATCATCATCATCATCATCATCATCATCATCATCATCATCATCATCATCATCATCATCATCATCATCATCATCATCATCATCATCATCATCATCATCATCATCATCATCATCATCATCATCATCATCATCATCATCATCATCATCATCATCATCATCATCATCATCATCATCATCATCATCATCATCATCATCATCATCATCATCATCATCATCATTATCATCATCATGCCCGGAGGCGGTGTTGTACCGCCTCCGGGCATACCACACCGCCTCCGGGCATACAACACCGCCTCCGGGCATACTACACCGCCTCCGGGCATACCACACCGCCTCCGGGCATACAACACCGCCTCCGGGCATACTACACCGCCTCCGGGCATACTACACCGCCTCCGGGCATACAACACCGCCTCCGGGCATACAACACCGCCTCCGGGCATACCACACCGCCTCCGGGCATACAACACCGCCTCCGGGTATACAACACCGCAAACGGGCATACCACACCGTCTCACGTCATCATCAGCAACATCATCAGCAACATCATCAGCAACATCATCAGCAACATCACCAGCAACATCATCAGCAACATCATCAGCAACATCATCAGCAACATCATCATCAACATCATCATCAACATCATCATTAACATCATCATCAACATCAACATCATCATCAACATCATCATCAACATCATCATCAACATCATCATCAACATCATCATCAACATCATCATCCACATCATCATCAACATCATCATCAACATCATCAGCAACATCATCAGCAACATCATCAGCAACATCATCAGCAACATCATCAACAACATCATCATCAGCAACATCATCATCAGCAACATCATCATCAGCAACATCATCATCATCATCATCATCATCATCATCATCATCATCATCATCATCATCATCATCATCATCATCATCATCATCATCATCATCATCATCATCATCATCATCATCATCATCATCATCATCATCATCATCATCATCATCATCATCATCATCATCATCATCATCATTATCATCATCATGCCCGGAGGCGGTGTTGTACCGCCTCCGGGCATACCACACCGCCTCCGGGCATACAACACCGCCTCCGGGCATACTACACCGCCTCCGGGCATACCACACCGCCTCCAGGCATACAACACCGCCTCCGGGCATACTACACCGCCTCCGGGCATACCACACCGCCTCCGGGCATACAACACCGCCTCCGGGCATACTGCACCGCCTCCGGGCATACCACACCGCCTCCGGGCATACAACACCGCCTCCGGGCATACTACACCGCCTCCGGGCATACCAGACCGCCTCAGGGCATACAACATCGCCTCCGGGCATACAACACCGCCTCCGGGCATACCACACCGCCTCCGGGCATACCACACCGTCTCACGTCATCATCAGCAACATCATCAGCAACATCATCAGCAACATCACCAGCAACATCATCAGCAACATCATCAGCAACATCATCAGCAACATCATCAGCAACATCATCAGCAACATCATCATCAACATCATCATCAACATCATCATCAACATCATCATCAACATCATCATCAACATCATCAGCAACATCATCAGCAACATCATCAGCAACATCATCAGCAACATCATCAACAACATCATCATCAGCAACATCATCATCAGCAACATCATCATCAGCAACATCATCATCATCATCATCATCATCATCATCATCATCATCATCATCATCATCATCATCATCATCATCATCATCATCATCATCATCATCATCATCATCATCATCATCATCATCATCATCATCATCATCATCATCATCATCATCATCATCATCATTATCATCATCATGCCCGGAGGCGGTGTTGTACCGCCTCCGGGCATACCACACCGCCTCCGGGCATACAACACCGCCTCCGGGCATACTACACCGCTTCCGGGCATACCACACCGCCTCCGGGCATACAACACCGCCTCCGGGCATACTACACCGCCTCCGGGCATACAACACCCCCTCCGGGCATACAACACCGCCTCCGGGCATACTGCACCGCCTCCGGGCATACCACACCGCCTCCGGGCATACAACACCGCCTCCGGGCATACTACACCGCCTCCGGGCATACCAGACCGCCTCAGGGCATACAACACCGCCTCCGGGCATACAACACCGCCTCCGGGCATACCACACCGCCTCCGGGCATACAACACCGCCTCCGGGCATACAACACCGCCTCCGGGCATACCACACCGCCTCCGGGCATACAACACTGCCTCCGGGCATACAACACCGCCTCCGGGCATACCACACCGTCTCACGTCATCATCAGCAACATCATCAGCAACATCATCAGCAACATCACCAGCAACATCATCAGCAACATCATCAGCAACATCATCAGTAACATCATCAGCAACATCATCAGCAACATCATCATCAACATCATCATCAACATCATCATCAACATCATCATCAACATCATCATCAACATCATCAGCAACATCATCAGCAACATCATCAGCAACATCATCAGCAACATCATCAACAACATCATCATCAGCAAC
>JAXIVJ010005980.1:5000-70199 GCA_036785665.1 Chirona hameri | reverse complement strand
CAAGATCCTCGCCACGAAGATTGCCACTGAGCGCCGATGTGTGCGACTTTTATGTCCTGGTCTGGTCGTTGTTGACGAAATACTGGCGACGATTTTATCAACCTGGCCGCATCTCTTTGCCTACATTATTTTTGTATTGAACAGGACTTCATCGGAAAGTAAAGTGTGATCCGGAAACTCTGAACAAGCTTTCGGTTACGGAATTGGGTGCTATCCGATTACGGGAATTCCTAGACAGTCTTAGGCTTTCTCACACAGATACTTTACTTGACCACGAACGGTCGCCGTCACCAACAGATTCAGATATGGATTTACATCGTACAACTCCTTGGTATGATGTATTTATACTTTATAAACCGGCATTTATTGTCACCCTAACATTAAACAAAAACAAAGAATACCGATCAGAGGCTAATTTCACAAAGCAAACAAGTTTGTAATTACAAATAATTTCTTCATTACAAATAATTTTGTTACACATATTTGTTGTTTGGATTTCACAAAACCCCTGGGCAGTAAATCTCAATTTACTATTTACAAACCAGTTTACAAAGATATTGTTTGTAAAAATGTTTGCAATTGCACATGTTCTATTTCTCAAAGGTTGACGGAAGTGAGGAAATGTTTGCAAATACAAACTTGTAAATCCAGTGGGTCAGGGGTTCTGAATGTCAGAAACTGCATTGATAGTTGACGTTGTTTGACTGTTAGGGTTATTTTCTTGGTGAGATTGTTACGTTGCCGAAGTTGTTAGGGTAATCAGGTTTAGTTATACATAAGTATAGCTGCCAAAAAAGTTATTTCCCGAGATATTCGAACAGGGATCTCCAGCTTTAAAGTCCAGTCACAGTGCACCTTACCGATTGCGCTATGAGGGGCACCTCCGCGCGGGGAAACCGCATGGCGATAGAATTGCAGCGGTCAACGATGTCTTGTGCAATGTGCAGTGAACCTTCACCCTTTACGACGTAGGAAATCGGCTAGGTTAGGTGAAAAAATGGTCGAGAAATTCAACGATCTTTCTTTTGATAGCACTGTTCTGTTATGTTCCGCCACCCGGTGAATGGCCAAATTCTGTTTACTCTAAATGCTTACCAAGATGTATTTTTATAATCAGAGTTTTCATTCCGATGAAATGTTAATTAAAAGATAATTCTCCCTATAACTAATTTGATTTTGAATTAAAAAAAACGACAATGTAAATATTTGTTAAATCAATTTGTTAACAATCAAATTATTTGTCATTAGCATCAAGTTTAATACAAACGCTCTTGATTTCAAGGTTTCTGCTGTACTAATATTTGTGTTTACAATTTTCTTTACAATGGGTAATGCAGAGGTGGTGAATGTTTGTGAAATGTCTTTTGTGAGGTTTGCAATATTTTCTTGCGTTTGTAATCGCAAACAGGTGTAATTACTAACTTTTTTTGTGTGAAATTGGCCTCAGCTCAATACCTTAAATTGATGGCACCAATAAAGGTGAAACCATGAATTGATGGCATCGGCAAAAGCAATTTGGGGAGACTATTATCGCAGTTCACTATACCTACGTGCCCCGAACCACCCGTGGGTACCGTTATTTGAGCAGCCTGCGACACGCAAATACTTCATCTCACCATAAGAAACCTGCTGCTATTTCAGCACTCTGGCCGGTCAGTGGTGCTGCTATTTCAGCACTCGGCGCGGTCAGTGGTGCTGCTATTTCAGCGCTGTGAGTGAGTCTGAGACACCAGGGTGCCAGCAGCTCAGCACCCTGTGACACCAGTGGTGCCAGCAGCTCTGCACCCTGAGACACCAGTGGTGCCAGCAGCTCAGCACCCTCAGACACCAGTGGTGCCAGCAGCTCTGCACCCTCAGACACCAGTGGTGCCAGCAGCTCAGCACCCTCAGACACCAGTGGTGCCAGCAGCTCTGCACCCTGAGACACCAGTGGTGCCAGCAGCTCAGCACCCTGAGACACCAGTGGTGCCAGCAGCTCTGCACCCTCAGACACTAGTGGTGTAGTTGGGTCACACCAGGGTATTGTTGAGGTGTTCAGACGCGCTCAACCGGGAGAGACCGCACACAAGCGGCGTCTGAGCCCCCGCCTAATGAAGGAAGCCGCGGTGACTGCCAGCAGTGTCGACCTGCTGTGTTATGTTGCCAGTGAGAGGATGTTATGTTGCCAGTGAGAGGATGTTATGTTGCCAGTGAGAGGATGTTATGTTGCCAGTGAGAGGATGTTATGTTGCCAGTGAGAGGATGTTATGTTGCCAGTGAGAGGATGTTATGTTGCCAGTGAGAGGATGTTATGTTGCCAGTGAGAGGATGTTATGTTGCCAGTGAGAGGATGTTATGTTGCCAGTGAGAGGATGTTATGTTGCCAGTGAGAGGATGTTATGTTGCCAGTGAGAGGATGTTATGTTGCCAGTGAGAGGATGTTATGTTGCCAGTGAGAGGATGTTATGTTGCCAGTGAGAGGATGTTATGTTGCCAGTGAGAGGATGTTATGTTGCCAGTGAGAGGATGTTATGTTGCCAGTGAGAGGATGTTATGTTGCCAGTGAGAGGATGTTATGTTGCCAGTGAGAGGATGTTATGTTGCCAGTGAGAGGATGTTATGTTGCCAGTGAGAGGATGTTATGTTGCCAGTGAGAGGATGTTATGTTGCCAGTGAGAGGATGTTATGTTGCCAGTGAGAGGATGTTATGTTGCCAGTGAGAGGATGTTATGTTGCCAGTGAGAGGAGAATACAGAAGCAAACGGCGACACTGAGCCGCACGTTGCTAGGAAAGGCACCGTTCAGCCACATAGGACGGTGCAGGCCATTTGGGCCCACCGAATGCTTTCAGACGCCAGGGAACGTGTCGAAAATATGTGTTTCCTTTTTTGAAAATGAGGAGGAGGGAGGAGGGAGGAGGGAGGAGGGAGGAGGGAGGAGGGAGGAGGGAGGAGGGAGGAGGGAGGAGGGAGGAGGGAGGAGGAGGAGGGAGGAGGGAGGAGGAGGAGGGAGGAGGGAGGAGGGAGGAGGGAGGAGGGAGGAGGGATGGGATTCTGAAGTCGATTCTTTCCATGCAACGCCCATAGGTGTAATGTTAAAATCCGAAATGTTGGGGGGACACGCCCCACATGTCCCCCCTGTGGCGGAGCCACTGCAGCTAGGGTCGTTGCTACACAGGATGTGTTGGCTGTACCAGGTCACAATGCAGAGACGGATCCACGGTTGGGCAAAATGGTCAATTGTCCCCCCCCCCGCCGCCTGAAATCGGAGCAAAATTGACACATTTCCTGCTATATAAGAAAATCTAAACGACTTTTACTGAGGAAAGTTAGCTTTAAATCAGCTATCAATGCATACGCAAGCCAAATCCGATGCGTTTTCAGAATTGTGTGAGACTTTTTGGAATTTTGCCCCCACCCCCTCAACCACCCGTTCTGGATCCGCCAATGTCACAATGCGCTGTATGTGTGCATATGATGCAGTTGCATGTTGTCTTCAGTTATACATTAAGTAACACTGAGCCGGATACGGGGATTGAGGCGGATATGGGTGAGGGGTCGAACGGATGAATCTGGCTGAACACTGTGGCCATGTCAAATGTGTCACCGCACAGTGAGAAAAAGTCACGATGTCGAGTCATTAAATGACACTTCATGCCGCCACTGGCGGATCCAGGGGGGGGGGGGAGGAGGGCATCATGGGCAAATCCACCACCCCGAAGGAATCTGGGGGCATTAAATACAAGTATGCCCCTCCCCGCCGCGCGTTCCCAATTTATCGTAAAATCGTAAAAATTGTCTTTGCAGCAGTCAAAGTCCAGCTATCCACAGTCAAAAACCAGCAAATTTCGCGCCTCTTCGCGGCATGACGCAACTTTCGCAATTGCTTATACAAATTTGAAAAATGGGAAAATGAATTTCATTAGATAAGTGTCTGGCAGAGGCTCTTCTTGGCGGTAATTGCTGGCACTGGCGGATCCAGGGGGCATCAGGGGCAAATGCTCCCCCCCCACAGGAATCTGGGAGGGGCATTCAGTACAAGTATGCCCCTCCGCGCGTTCCCCGCACTGAACGTGAAAAGCAATGATCTTAGGAGAACACTTCATAAAAACAGAAGTTTTTCTTCTTCTTTCGAGTGATTGCATTTGAGGTTTGTATGTATCCCTTTCTTTCAATGATATGCTTGAATTGCATCAGGTGCGAAACAGCGCTCCTGATGCAATTCAAGCAGCCCCGGTGACACTTAACCCGCGCCCCCACTGGGGGTGGGGGGACGGGGGACGGAATCTGCCCTCCCCATCCCGGATTTTCTCAATAACTTTTAAAGCTATGATAGATATCAACATCATCAAACTTTCAGTACCTTATGCTGCATCAATTCTACGTCTTCTCACCGAATTCCAAATACATTGTTTTAGTATTTTGGGAAATAATTACGTTTTAATGACACCATGTCATGCCATTTTTGGTGGAAAAACGATAAATGTTTGAACAATCGTAGAAAATAGAGTTCTGAAGAAATTTCAAGTAAAAAACGTCAAAAAAGACATTCTCTTTAAAATGGCGATCTCGGATTTTAAAATTTTGTGTTTTTGACCCCTCAAAAATAGAAGAAAAAAATGTTTTACAAAAAATCCACAAAATAATTTGTTGTGAACTTGAAAAGTTAATTTCTTAAGCTCGATTACCAAAATAAGGCGCCCGACCCAAATCCGCGGAGGAAAAAAATGGGGTACCTTTTTGTCACAAAAGATGCCCCCCACGGTGAGAGGCTGGATCCGCCAGTGCATGCCGCGGTACTTATACCTGGGGGCCATATTTTCCCATACCAGGTTAGGTGGGCGCCACTTGAAGTGTTTTTCCCACCCCTGCCCAAGACCAGCGCAAGGTCTGTCTTTCATCAGTACGGGCAAATAACTATGCGCGTCATAGGCTTCATTCCCCTCGAAGCCGCGAAATAAATGACCAATAAATACATTTAAATAAGCAACGGAATAAATAACGTAAACGGAAAAAGCGGTGCTGAGAGCTTTCCTCTCCACGCCCATTACGTCGACACGTTTAGCGGATTTGCCGTGCTCGTCTGGTGCGTGTTGGTTCGAATCGGTCGTCAACCAAACCCATCCTCGGACATCCCGTGACAAATGTCACCACCGCCCACCGCCCACCGCCCACCGCCCACCGCCGCCGACCACCGCCGCTGTCATCAAGCATGGGTCCGGCAAATATATGCATAGCTGAAGGGGGCCAGCTCCCTCCCTTGGCACACAGTGAGTGACAGTACGCTACATAAACAGTGCCACCATTTGGATGCAGGGCCCCGTGGGGCTCTCACTGCGACCCAGAGGTGGCGGTATGAGACGCCGGAAGAGAACTCGGCAACCAGCGCCTGGTGATATAGTCATTGCTATTGTTTTTGACGCGGAAGGGCAAGAACACAGATCATGTTTGGGATATCTTGCTGCGAAACAAGCATTGAGCTACTACGAGGGAGCGTTTCACGTTCGCTCGTAACTATACATTTGCCTGCCAGTTATGTTTAATTTTAATATTTATTTGTAATATTTGAAAGGAAATAGTTCACCTTCAACATGGGATTTTGAACTGAAATAGCAGTTTTGTAGCCCGTGTTGAGAAATCCGTCTCTGCAACTTTTCTTGGCTGAAAAGACTCTCCAGCCGAAGATATTTGACTTTTTGGCGAAGGAATGCGTTTTTTTTTACTTCCCCGGAC
Organism: Chirona hameri; assembly: GCA_036785665.1. Classification (NCBI taxonomy): domain Eukaryota; kingdom Metazoa; phylum Arthropoda; class Thecostraca; order Balanomorpha; family Balanidae; genus Chirona; species Chirona hameri. The sequence continues at coordinate 64,488 of JAXIVJ010005980.1, read as the reverse complement.
CGGCCTATAGCCATTTTCCGGGGGGGGGGGGAACTATTTCTGGCAATTTGCCAGGAAAAGAGTTACGTTAACCGGTTTATGTGACCCGGAGCTTGCTAGGGATTAGGGTATCTGTTTTACGTCAATGAAGTGTTCAAAGTAAATATAATATATAACCTTACGTTAAGTATTTCGTTCAAGGCCAAAAATAAGTAAAACACGAGACACACGTACATACACATTTTATTACATACACTCGCGAACACACATACACTTGTACACAATGTCAGTGTTGATGGAGCCTGGGTGCCATCATTGCAACAACGGGAGACTGTTGCCAGTCTCCCTGGCTCCAGCGCCCGGCGAGACCTGGTTGTGGGATGTATTTAGCTGGGAGAAAAGTCCTGAATAATAAAAAACCCAGCGTCTAACGCAAAGGGGAAAAAACCTGCGCGGAGAGCCAAAATTGCGCTAGGCCAAAAAACCCTGTTATATTTCCTTAACTAGTCGTGTTTGGTAGAGAAAATCGAAGAGGAGGCTTGTCAGTTCGGGATAATTATCACCTAACAGTGTTTGGAGATTTAATGTGATGCTATTTTGTTGCGTGTAATTAATAATGTTCTGACGTTTGACGTTGTGTACTGGGCAAGTAATTAGTAAATGTTCAATTGTGTAGCGCGGATAACCTGGACAATGTTGGCAATTTGGTGTCGGAAGATTGGCTATAATATGATAATGCGTAATTTTTGTGTGACCGAGGCGAAGACGTGCTAATACTATTTCTTTTTCTCTACAATTCTGGTGACTAGATATAAAATGTTGGACTTTCGGCTTGATCGGATGAAGATGAAAATGCGGAGCAGCATCCCACTCGCGCTGGCGCAATATGCTAAGTTGAGAGTTTATATAATTTAAAACGTCACATACAGGACTTGGAATATGGTTTTCTGAAGGTAATTCTAGGCTCAATTTCGCTAATTTGTCGGCTTCCTCGTTTCCCGGGATACCAGCGTGTCCTGGGATCCAGAGGAATTTGATACTGCTGCTTAAATGCTTAATTATCTGTCTTATTTGAAATACTATCGGATTTCTACAGTCACTAATCGAGGAAATGGCTGAGAGCGAGGCAGACGAATCTGTGCAAATGACTACTTCTTTAAATTTTTCCTTTTTAACATATATTAATGCTAATAAAATTGATGATAGTTCCGCTGTATATACGCTATTTGTGTCTGGGAGTCTGAAGTTACTGTTAACCGTGTTTGAAAAATATGCACCGCCAGTTCGGCCGTCGCGCCGTGAACCGTCGGTGTATATGTATGTGTATGTGTTGTGTTGTGCTTTGTGTTCGTGGAAGAGAGTGTGTGTCTCTGCCGCCGTGACTGTGTTTTTGTTGTGTGTGAAGAGGCGGTGTGTGTCTGGTGTTGTGTCGAGCCAGTGAGGTGTGAGTGGTGGTGTTGGCATTGTGTTGATGTGTGGGATGTTGAATAGTGTGAGTGTTTGTCTGATTCTGTGACTGATAAGTGGGTGTCGTTTTTGTAGTAGTGTTTGTCGTCTTGTGGGTGCGGGGTGGGTTAAGATGTGGAATGTTGGGCGTGTGGGGTGTGAACTTGCTCTGGCGTAGAATCTAAGTAGTGTGTATTTGCGTCGGCGGCAGAGTGTGGGTATGTTTGTGTCGATGTGTAAGTTTGTGGTGTTGGTGGTGCGACAGGCCCCTGTCACGATCCGCAAGGCAGTGTTCTGGACGGTTTGCAATTTTTCATTTTTTTTGGAACATATATCATCAAATAAGAATGCGTTATAGTCCAGGATTGGTCGTATCAGGGAAGTATATAACTTGAGAAGAGTGGAGCGGTCTGCGCCCCACTCTCTTCCAGTTAACGACTTCATAATATTTATTCGTCGCGTACATCTCTGTACTAAATCATTGAAATGTGGGATGAACGAAAGACGGGTGTCGAGCGTTACTCCCAGATATTTGAATGATTTGACAAAAGGGATAATTTGATTGTTATATTTTAATGGAATGTAGGGTTCCACATATACAGCTTTTTTCGAGAAAATCAAGGATGCAGATTTACTTGGAGAAACTTCCAGACCCCATTGGTCGCACCATACCTTTATATCAATTAGGACTAGTTGTAGAATTTTGCTGGCTTGATCAACACTGGGGTGGGAGAGCCACACCACCAGGTCATCAGCATACATTGCAAATTTAAGACCTTTGTCGATCTTGTTAATATTACTGAATATGTCGTTAATCATGATTAAAAATAGAGTTGGGGAGATAACCGATCCCTGTGGGACACCGTGGTCCTGATTATGATTTGAAGAATATGTGTTACCGCACCTTACATTAAAAGTTCTATTTTCTAAAAAGTTTATTATAAACTTGGCAAGTCTACCTCGAATTCCGGCCTTATGGACCTTTACTAGAAGTGCAGTCTTATTGACTCTGTCAAACGCAGCTCTCAAATCAAGGAAGAGGGCAACTGTGACCTCCTTCTCTCGAAAGCCGCGCTGGACAGAGTCGATAATACCAACTAAATTGTCCGCAGTGGATCGACCGGGTCGAAAACCACTTTGGTATGGGGAAAGTAAGTTGCTTGATTCAATGTATGTCCTGATACGTCCATTAACCATGCGTTCGAATAGTTTACATGCACAACTTGTTAGAGAAATAGGGCGATAGCTAGCGGGAGAAGATTTAGGTTTGCTAGGTTTTAGTATAGGAATTAGCGTACTATTGTGCCAAGATTCAGGGAAAATGCCGTCAAACCACATGGTATTGAAGGCTGCTAGTAAGTTAGTGAGACCAGTCTCCGTCAAGTTTTTAAAGAAGGAGTAGTCAATTTGATCTGGCCCTACGGAAGTTTTACCACATTTACTAATAGCGTATGTTAACTCTGAGTTGGTGAAAAGAGAGTTATAGATTTCTACGTTGTCAGAGTCAAAGTTAAGAGATTTAAATTTATCGTTAAGTTGGTTAGTAAAAGTTGGTGTACATTGTTGTGTTGATGATATGTTAGCGTAGTGTTGGGCAAATTGTGTTGCCACCTCTAGGGGGACCGTGTAAGATGTGTTGTGGATGTGTAAGTGTGGGATTTTGTATGCCGGTGGTCTTTTATTTGAAAATGATCTAATTAATGTCCAAATTTTTGAAAGGGAGGTAAATCGATTAAAGGTAGATGAGAATTCCTGCCAAGATTCTTGTTTTGCTTTGTTAATGATTGTTTTTTCCAGAGAGCGGGCCCTCCGTACTTCGTTTTCGTTATCAGCGGTAATACATGCTTGAAATTTTTTAAATGCTCTTTTCCGGAGGGCGACAGCTCTCTGGCATTCTGTGTTCCACCACGGGGCAGTACGCTGTCTTGGGTGGTGTTGTGTGTGTGTGTGTGTGTGTGTGTGTGTGTGTGTGTGTGTGTGTGTGTGTGTGTGTGTGTGTGTGTGTGTGTGTGTGTGTGTGTGTGTGTGTGTGTGTGTGTGTGTGTGTGTGTGTGTGTGTGTGTGTGTGTGTGTGTGTGTGTGTGTGTGTGTGTGTGTGTGTGTGTGTGTGTGTGTGTGTGTGTGTGTGTGTGTGTGTGTGTGTGTGTGTGTGTGTGTGTGTGTGTGTGTGTGTGTGTGTGTGTGTGTGTGTGTGTGTGTGTGTGTGTGTGTGTGTGTGTGTGTGTGTGTGTGTGTGTGTGTGTGTGTGTGTGTGTGTGTGTGTGTGTGTGTGTGTGTGTGTGTGTGTGTGTGTGTGTGTGTGTGTGTGTGTGTGTGTGTGTGTGTGTGTGTGTGTGTGTGTGTGTGTGTGTGTGTGTGTGTGTGTGTGTGTGTGTGTGTGTGTGTGTGTGTGTGTGTGTGTGTGTGTGTGTGTGTGTGTGTGTGTGTGTGTGTGTGTGTGTGTGTGTGTGTGTGTGTGTGTGTGTGTGTGTGTGTGTGTGTGTGTGTGTGTGTGTGTGTGTGTGTGTGTGTGTGTGTGTGTGTGTGTGTGTGTGTGTGTGTGTGTGTGTGTGTGTGTGTGTGTGTGTGTGTGTGTGTGTGTGTGTGTGTGTGTGTGTGTGTGTGTGTGTGTGTGTGTGTGTGTGTGTGTGTGTGTGTGTGTGTGTGTGTGTGTGTGTGTGTGTGTGTGTGTGTGTGTGTGTGTGTGTGTGTGTGTGTGTGTGTGTGTGTGTGTGTGTGTGTGTGTGTGTGTGTGTGTGTGTGTGTGTGTGTGTGTGTGTGTGTGTGTGTGTGTGTGTGTGTGTGTGTGTGTGTGTGTGTGTGTGTGTGTGTGTGTGTGTGTGTGTGTGTGTGTGTGTGTGTGTGTGTGTGTGTGTGTGTGTGTGTGTGTGTGTGTGTGTGTGTGTGTGTGTGTGTGTGTGTGTGTGTGTGTGTGTGTGTGTGTGTGTGTGTGTGTGTGTGTGTGTGTGTGTGTGTGTGTGTGTGTGTGTGTGTGTGTGTGTGTGTGTGTGTGTGTGTGTGTGTGTGTGTGTGTGTGTGTGTGTGTGTGTGTGTGTGTGTGTGTGTGTGTGTGTGTGTGTGTGTGTGTGTGTGTGTGTGTGTGTGTGTGTGTGTGTGTGTGTGTGTGTGTGTGTGTGTGTGTGTGTGTGTGTGTGTGTGTGTGTGGTGTGTGTGTGTGTGTGTGTGTGTGTGTGTGTGTGTGTGTGTGTGTGTGTGTGTGTGTGTGTGTGTGTGTGTGTGTGTGTGTGTGTGTGTGTGTGTGTGTGTGTGTGTGTGTGTGTGTGTGTGTGTGTGTGTGTGTGTGTGTGTGTGTGTGTGTGTGTGTGTGTGTGTGTGTGTGTGTGTGTGTGTGTGTGTGTGTGTGTGTGTGTGTGTGTGTGTGTGTGTGTGTGTGTGTGTGTGTGTGTGTGTGTGTGTGTGTGTGTGTGTGTGTGTGTGTGTGTGTGTGTGTGTGTGTGTGTGTGTGTGTGTGTGTGTGTGTGTGTGTTGTGTGTGTGTGTGTGTGTGTGTGTGTGTGTGTGTGTGTGTGTGTGTGTGTGTGTGTGTGTGTGTGTGTGTGTGTGTGTGTGTGTGTGTGTGTGTGTGTGTGTGTGTGTGTGTGTGTGTGTGTGTGTGTGTGTGTGTGTGTGTGTGTGTGTGTGTGTGTGTGTGTGTGTGTGTGTGTGTGTGTGTGTGTGTGTGTGTGTGTGTGTGTGTGTGTGTGTGTGTGTGTGTGTGTGTGTGTGTGTGTGTGTGTGTGTGTGTGTGTGTGTGTGTGTGTGTGTGTGTGTGTGTGTGTGTGTGTGTGTGTGTGTGTGTGTGTGTGTGTGTGTGTGTGTGTGTGTGTGTGTGTGTGTGTGTGTGTGTGTGTGTGTGTGTGTGTGTGTGTGTGTGTGTGTGTGTGTGTGTGTGTGTGTGTGTGTGTGTGTGTGTGTGTGTGTGTGTGTGTGTGTGTGTGTGTGTGTGTGTGTGTGTGTGTGTGTGTGTGTGTGTGTGTGTGTGTGTGTGTGTGTGTGTGTGTGTGTGTGTGTGTGTGTGTGTGTGTGTGTGTGTGTGTGTGTGTGTGTGTGTGTGTGTGTGTGTGTGTGTGTGTGTGTGTGTGTGTGTGTGTGTGTGTGTGTGTGTGTGTGTGTGTGTGTGTGTGTGTGTGTGTGTGTGTGTGTGTGTGTGTGTGTGTGTGTGTGTGTGTGTGTGTGTGTGTGTGTGTGTGTGTGTGTGTGTGTGTGTGTGTGTGTGTGTGTGTGTGTGTGTGTGTGTGTGTGTGTGTGTGTGTGTGTGTGTGTGTGTGTGTGTGTGTGTGTGTGTGTGTGTGTGTGTGTGTGTGTGTGTGTGTGTGTGTGTGTGTGTGTGTGTGTGTGTGTGTGTGTGTGTGTGTGTGTGTGTGTGTGTGTGTGTGTGTGTGTGTGTGTGTGTGTGTGTGTGTGTGTGTGTGTGTGTGTGTGTGTGTGTGTGTGTGTGTGTGTGTGTGTGTGTGTGTGTGTGTGTGTGTGTGTGTGTGTGTGAGTGTGTGAACGGTGTATGTTGAGGACATTTGCCCTTCACACACCGGTAAGTCGAGGACCACCGGTGTATGTCGAGGACCGAAAGCCGGTCCTCGACTTTAAAGCTAATCAAGAACCGATAATTAACGTCTTCTCGGTCATCTGACTTAATTTTGAGATGGTCCTCAACATGTACGAAAACCTTACTTTTTCACACATATTGTGTGAATGTGTGTGAACGTCGCTTCAATCTGACGTGTGTGAACTTCAGACGACTGTGGGGGCAGCCATATTGAATGGCACCACCATGATCCGCGCATGAACCTCTCTGGTTTTTCTATTTCAGAATTATTGGAAATTCGTTGCTTTCATCACTTCCTAATTAATATAACTAATTGTTTTAGCCGGCGGAAATACTTAATTCATTTTTCTTATGAAATTTGAGGTATTTGATTCTTACTTTAAGAAACTATATTTTCTGCGGAGAAGTCCTGCTGTTCGTCAAGGCCACAGAGATAGCTGTTCGTCAAGGTCATAGAGATAAGGTAGATCCGTCCCTGCCGCGCAGGTATCTGTCATGACGTCACCGGGGGAATACTTATATCCGGCATAGCAAGCTAAATATATGAAACACTACTTCGCAAGTGTCATACATGTCTAACGTACATTATTGCAACGTCAATAATGCATGTTAGACAGTATGAAGTCTCATATTAATGACAAGGAAACTCACAGGCATCCAAAAAGTAGTACCCCTGGTGACGTCATCAGCGCAGATTATAGATCAGCTTATAGGCATTGGGATGACAACGGCCTGGCCGTTCGTAAGCTACACGTTTGTGCCATATTTGTGCGGTAAACGCGTGTGCTGAGTCGGGGCTGGGTTGAAGATTATTAATCTGCAACTGGAGGTAAGGCTTTCATGTGTTTCATTAATTAATGTGATGTGTTGTATTATTGATCCACCTTTTTACCGGTGGTTTGCCACGTTAACTATCAGAAGGAAAGTAAGGATACAGATTTTTGCCACTGCGGGGTACGGCTGCATAGTGATAGGCGTTTATATTTTGAAAGGATCTGCTACCATCCAAAGCACCAAAGAAGTAAAATTGTAAGAGAAAAGAAATAAGAGAATGAAGCTGAGGGCATAGATTCAGTAACGCACCTCTGGTAGGCAATAGGTGGTAGGTGGAAATTTGGGTAACGGTGGGGCTGGCCAGAGGTGAAAAACCTCGAGATTGACACCGACAAAGAGCCAGGCTAACTCATTTCCATTTTTCGCGCTCTTATGGCCAATTACTCTAAAAAACAAGTTTTTTCTCACGCCTCGGTGACTAACAATATTGATAAAAATCGGCACTCTGGTACATTTGGTAAACATGCAACATATTTGTCAACACGCAACACATTGTGTCAACACACATCACATTTTCAACACAACACATTTTATGATTGGTACAATGAGTGCTACACATGAAGATAGGGGTGTCTGAATAATTGTACTCCAGAACCATCAGTGCCTATTTTAACATGGTAACGGGGGGGGGGGGGGGGTGCCCCAGTGAGCCGTTTTGCCCCCCCCCCCAGTCAAAAAATGCTGCCCACCCTGATTTCATTATTTCCATGTCAGTTTCCGATTGATAGGTATTCAATTAAAATAAAATATGCTTACCTGGTGATAAATGTATACAAATCCAATGCAAATGTCATGATATTCCTAAGTTTTAGAATTTCCCAACCAAAATAAGTATCTTTAAATTATTTCCGGAATATCTTGAATTTCAATATCCTTTGAACAATTGCTCATTAGCGGCAGAGTGGCGGAGATCGGGGGTTGTTGGATCAGAAACGTCGCCACACAGTTTGGAGTGGGTGGGGGCAACTGCTGAACCGATTGTGTTCACATTTGGTGTGTAGTTAGGCAGGGGCTCCGCCACAGGGGGGCGGGGGGACGAGTGTCCCCTAGGGGCGGATACAGGGGGGCCGCGGGGGACGGCCGCCCCCTGCGGGTGGATACAGAGGGGGGCGGCGCCCCCCCCCCCCCTCTGCACCCCCCTCCGCACCGAAGGCGCGGAAGGGCCTCGCAAGCAGACCAATTTCCGCGCCGAATGCGCGGAAATAGACATGCTTACAGGGTTGGATATCTGACATTTGCTGCATTCAGACCAGGAGCCGCCCTCAGGCTAGGTGCCGCCCCTGGCCAGGTGCCGCCTTCAGGTCATGTGCTGCCCTCAGGTCATGTGATGCCCTCAGGCCAGATGCCGCCCCCTGGTCAGGTGCCACCTTCAAGCCAGGTGCCGCCCTCAAGGCAGGTGCCGCCCTCAGGCCAGGTCCCGTCATTAGGTCACGTACCGCGTTCTGGCGGGGCACCGCCCTCAGGTCGGATGCCGCCCTCATGCCAGTTGCCGCCCCTTGGTCATGTGCCGCCCCTTAGCCATGTGCCGCTACCTAGCCATGTGCCGCTACCTAGCCATGTGCCGCCCTATGGCCAGGTGACGGCACCCCTCCGGCCAGTGAGGACGCCCCTCCGGCCAGTGACGGTGCTTTTGCGGCCAGTGACGGCATCCCCTGTCAAAGACGGTGCCCCTCCGGCCAGTGACGGCGCCCCTCTGGCTAGTGACGGCGCCCCTCTGACCAGTGACGGCCCCTCTCCGGCCAGTGACGGCGCCCCACCGGCAAATGACGGCGCCCCTCCGCGGCCAGTGACTGCACCCCTCCAGCCAATGACGGCGCCCCTCCGGCCAGTGATGGAGCCCCACCGGCAAATGACGGCGACCCTCCAGCCAGTGACTGCGCCCCTCCACCCAATGACGGCGCCCCGCTGTTCAGTGACGGCGCCCCTCCGTCTAATGACGGCGCCCATCTGACCAGTGACAGCGTCCCTTCGGCTAGTGACGGCGCCCATCTGGCCAGTGATGGCACTCCTCCGGCCAGTGACGCCATTCTTGCGGCCAGTAACGACGCCCCATCGGCCAGTTACGGTGCCCCTTCGGCCAATGGGCACAGACAATGGCGGCACCCTTCAGGCCAGTGACGGCGCCCCTCTGGCCAGTGACCGCTGGAGGTGCGAAACTCTCTCAGGCCTCGACAATCGCCCTCTCAGACCAGCCTGGGGTCCGCTCAGGCATGGCAAGGGTTCTATCAGGCCTATACATCATCTAAGGGCCCCTCATGCCGCACGAGGGCACCTCAGGCTGACAGGGGGCCCGCTCAATCGACCGAGTTCTCCTTCAGGCCGATCGAGGTCCTCTCAAGCCGACCGAGGACCACTCAGGTTGACTTGACCCATCAGGCCGACCAAGTTCCCCTTCGGGGCACTGGAAGATCCCCTCAACCCGTCCGTGGGCCCCTCACGCCAACCAAAGGCCCCTCATTCGGAACATAATGGCCCACAGGCTGACAAAGGGTCTCCTCAGGCTGACAAAGGGCTTCCTCAGACCTAGGGCCCCTCAGACCAAGTGATGGCCCTGAAGCCGACCCTTTATGCATTTCTACGCACGCCACTGAGTGTCACTCATGGGAGACTAGAAGAACAATAGTTTCTGTGATAATGTTCCTTCAATTGAGGTAGAATGATTTATCACTCCGGACGGGGCAGGGGCTGCCCTAAATGACTTTCCCGCTAAAAAAAGTTGAATGCCGAGACGGAGAAGCTCCTGGAAGTACGGTGAACAGTCTATCCTCGTGCTGTCAGCTAAAGCTGAGCGCATATTTGTATTTGTTCCAACCTTACGTTTGAAGGTGTCGGCGCCCTTCGCTAAGCAGAGCTGTTTGCATGGACCATATCCGATCGCGCAATATTTGCTGACAGGCGAAATTTAAAGTCATGGATTTACGTGTCATAAACTTTCGGCACGGTCCTCCCCGCGCATTGACTTCATCTTACTCAGGCCGCTGCCACCGATACAGGTCATCCCAGTCAAGGGTAAATAGGACGAGTTAGCACGAGTCGCGGCGCCATCCCCATGCATCAACTCGAACATCTCTCCCTGCCAACTCTTCTTGGTGCAAGAAGAAGTCAGGCGGGCGCGATTGTCAAATGCGCTACGCAGGCACGTAAACAGGATGTTTATCAGGGAGGGGGGGGGGGGGGGGGGGCACCCGGTAGTAAAAAAAATCGCTCCTCAGCCATATCTTGTTGACGGGGGGGGGGAGGGGTATGGTTGGGTCGTCAGAGATCTCATTTTATCTAGTGTGCATTTATTTTGCTCAGAGGGAGGGGGGGGGGGGGGGGGGGGGGGGGGGGCATGGCCCCGTGCCCCCCTCCTGACTACGTCCCTGGCGCTACGGAGAAGAACTTCAACAAGCACCGCAACGACGTGGCTACGATGGAATTTGGACGAGAGGCGCCTCTTCGTCCGTGGAAGATGGAAGCGTCGACATCTGATGAAAGTGGTAGACAATAATGTCTACCACTTCCATCAGGTATAGATTTAGGCAGAGATTGGGCTAGGTAGATTTCGGCAGGTCAGAGAGGAGAGAGAGAGAGAGAGAGGGGGGGGTATATTTCAGCAGGCCAGAGAGAGGTGAATGGCCTAGCCGTGACAGAATTAGTCACATCCACGATCGCACTCGAATATACGTGCTGCTGACGAAAATGCGTGCTATTGACGGACGGCATACCTACATGTGAGAGTGCTATACAAATACATTCAGCATCTGTTTATAAATACATTTATAATTTTACTTTTTAGAGAGAAAAAACTGCAAATGAGTAACCGTAAGAGAATTGACCAACTACGGCGTCTTACTGGTTCGATACAAAGTTATGGAAGAAAAATGACGAATGACCTCAGGGTGAATATATTTTACCTCGTGGAGGTCACAGGATAAAAATACTACATGGATCTTTGCATTGGCGGATCCAGAACGTATGGTTTGGGAGGGGGGGGGGGGGAATTTCCAAAAAGTCTCGCACAATTCTGAAAACGCATCGGATTTGGCTTGCTTATGTATTGATACCTGATTTAAAGCTAACTTTCCTTAGTAAAAGTTGCTTAGAGATTGTTTTCTATATCAGGACATGTGTCGATCTTGCGACGATTTCAGGCGGTTGGGGGGGGGGGGGGGGCAATTGCCCATTTTGCCTAACCGTAGATCTGCCACGTAGATCCGTAAAACCGTAGATTGCAAAAGACTGGTGAACATTGGGAAAATTTAGCCATTTCCTGTGGATTTATATACATTTGCATGTTTCCCCAATGACTTATAATTGGGAGGTCAAAAATATACTTCACTTTAGGTCACTGATATAAAAATCATCCGAAATAGCAGAATTGTAGGTGTGTATGACCTGATTAAATCCTGTGAGTATCTAAATGATCAGTCAAACAATGTGGCTGCGGCACGACCTTACATTTTTTGGAGGTGAGATCACTAGACTTGACTTAGCAACTTGACCTGAGGAGACCCAAGGTAAACAAATTAACAGGATTTGGGCAATTGATAGGCAAGCAGTTGTACCAAAAATGGCAGCGCGAAATGGCGTCGTTTTCCGCTATTTCCAAAAAACCTAAGGGGGGAGAGTATCCGCCCCCACTGTCGGATCCAGGAGGCGGACATCAGGGGAAAATGCCCCCCCCCCCCACAGGAATCTGGGGGAGGGGGGGGGGGGGGGGGGGGGGGGCATGCAATACAAGTATGCCCCCCCCCGCGCGTTCCCGGCACTGAACGTGAAAAACACTGATCTTAGGAGAAAACTTCATGAAAACGAAAGTTTTTCTCTTAAGTGATTTAATTTTAGTTTTGATGTATCCCTTGCTTTCAATGAGAGCCAAGACAGCGCACCTGATGCAATTCAAGCAGTCCCGGTGACACTCGCCCCGCTGGGGGGAGGGGGGGGGGGCAGAATCTGCCACCTACCGGATTTTCTCAATAACTATACAACTCTAATAGATATCAACGTGAAACCTATAGTACCTTATACTACATCAATTATACGTCTTCTCACCAAATTTCAATGAAATTAATGAAGTATTTGGGGAGATAATAACGTTTTAATGACGTCATGTTATTCCATTTTTGGTGGAAGAACAATAAATGTTTGATTTTTGTAATAGAGTTTCAAAGCAAATTGCAAATACAAAACGTCAAAAGAAAAGAAATGTCATTCTCTTCCAAATGGCCATCTAGAATTTGTTATTTTTGGGGGTTTTTGAACCCCAGAAATATTTTTTTTCTCTCGGAAAAATGTCCTCAAAAAAATTTTCTTTGTGAATTCGAAAAGCGAATTTCGTAAGCTCGAATACCAAAATAAGGTGACCGTCGCAAATTCGCGGAGTGAAAAAATAGGGGCTACCTTTTTGCCACAAAAAGATATCCCCAAAAATGGGGGTACCTTTTTGCCCCCCCCCCCCCAGTGGTTTTCCCCTTAAAATAGGCCCTGAGAACCATGCAACGTTGCATCATCTACTGATATTTGTTGTACCTATTGTTATAAGGATGCAAGAATAATGTTTCCATATTCATCCATGATGACATCACTTGCTGATTCCATGGGTGCTGCAAAATAGTTTTGGACAATTGATGTTTTGCGTATTTGAAGTAGGTAATAGAATCAAAGCATCATTCGATATTCCACAATTAAGATAGAAAACACTATTATTATTTTTGGTTCTGACCATATGAGAGCAATAATTTTATCCAACATGATTTTACATGACACAGTATTTTTGCCAGTATTGAATAGTTTACCACAAGAACTACAGATGCATGATGCTGTGGCTATTTTGGTCTGGGTATGCCACAAATTGTATGTTATTTTTCAGAATCCAACATGATTTTACATTGGCACAGTTTTTATGCCAGTATTGAATATTTAAACATAATTGTGTTCATTTAATTTTATATGTGATAAGAGATAAAGAGATTGTGCCAAGATACCTGGAAAAGATGACAAGATCCAGCAAATACATTTCACTAAACTTTGGAAACAATACCTGATCGATCAAGAATGTTGGCATTAGGTATCCAAAATTTTACCTATATTTTGGCAAGCTCTTCAGATAGAGCTCTAAGAAAATCCAGGATCAGGGATACTAAAAAAAATGAGAGGGGAAGTGGTATTTGTTAAAATTGTATTGCATGAAGAAAGGGGAAAATTCTCTCTTTCCCCATTCAAAATAATTCCTATCCACTGACCAGGATCCTCCATGATATTTAACAAATTTGGATCTACTAATATCACCATCATCATCATCATACATTTATTTGCCTTGACAATAGGTGAAATTCAGGATGGACACATTGGTGCACGCCAGGGTTGTGCTCGACTCAGAGTCGGTGAGTCAGATTTGACTCAACTCTGACTCAAATCAACTTGAGTCAGAGTCGAGTCGTTTAAGAAAAATAGGGGCTCTCCTTGAGTCAGAGTTGAGTCGCTTTAACAAAATAAGGGCTCAACTTGAGTCAGAGTCGAGTCGCTTAATCAAAATAGGGGTTTGAGTTGAGTCAGAGCGAAGTCGCATGGATGTCGCTTGAGTAAATGTTGAGTCACCTGGATGCTGCTTGAGCCAAAGCTGAGTCGACTCAGCCTCTTACAAGTCAAAGTCACATCTGATATAACAAGCAAAACAATCGGAGCAACTAAATAATAAAGGGGTCCAAACAATGTTCTAGAGTGCTTTTCAAACCCACATAAATCAATAACATAAACAATACGTAGCTGTGCTGGTGCGAAATAATAATAATCATTATTATTATTATTATTATTGTTATTAGGAACATATATTTGAATATAGCTTACAATGCAGCTGGATGCAGTAGATGTTTATGATAATGCAATATTCATTAATGTGCCTTGATCCAGAGTAAATCAAAATAAAAGTGTTTACCTATATGATATAATATTCTAATGAGTTTTTGCAAGTCAAATACATTTGAATCAAAGTCGTTAAGTTAGTTGAACTTGAGGTCAAAAATGAGTCGACTCAAGCAATTTTCACATGAGTCAAAGTTGAGTCGACTAAACAAAAACAAAATCCCGCTTGAGTCAGAGTTGAGTCGGGGGTAAAAGCAAATGAGTCAAAGCTGAGTCGACTCAAAACAAATAATTTCCCCGCTTGAGTCAGAGTTGAGTCAGAGTCCCTTCGTAAATGAGACAGAGTCGAGTCAGTCTAAAGAAATCTGAGTCGGACACAACCCTGGTGCACGTTGCCATCAAAACAAAAGGATTGTTCCATAAGCTTACGCTTAAATCAGAGCACCTATCCCTTTGATCGCGAAACGCTAGTTGTAGCTATCTACTGACCACCGCGCCACAGCACATGATTTATCGGGATACTGGATTCAGATATTAGGAAGGTAATTCCTGTGATTTTTTTATAATGAAGCTTAGTTGGCAAGGAGTAAGTTGAAAGCACTTGCTTGCAATGTCCTATTATTTCGGGGCAGCCCGCCTGGCCAACCGGGACGTCGCCACGATCCATCCCGGACCGGGGACAAGTGCGGGTTACCGTCCCGGTTGGCCCATAGAAAGTAAGTCGTAATACAAAAACAGATTTGCGTAAGTTATGCACAGCAACCCCATAGAGGTGACCATCTTGACATTTGAACTCAAATGTCATCTTGACATTTGAGTCCGACATTATTCTTTCAACTATTAATAAAAACTGACCTCAGGTCAAGGTCACCAAATAACCTAAATGGGGTATATTGCATATCATCTCACGGGCATTGTCGCCAGAAATCCAATGATGACATTTGAAGGCTCCATTCTGTCGAGGGTTAGGGGCAAATTAGTGCTGATGACCACAGATGATCTCAGGTGACCCTGCAAGGCCCACGGAGTACCTAATTATTTCACCTGAATTGGCAAGAATCGCCGATGGGAACATCTTGAGTATCAGTTTCATGCCAAACATGTCAAAATGAGGCATTTGAAACCTTTGGCAACTTGAAATTGAAATTGAGTCAATTGAGGCAATAGAGGCGAATTTAAGTGCCCATTGCCTTATAATGGGGAGTCCCCAGAATTGAAGTGATATGGGGTTACCGATATAAAATCCAAGATTTGCAATTTGCAATAAAAAATGCAATTTAGCGAATTCGTATTACCTATTTAGGTGCTACTCAGGATATTCCCAAGCGGAACGCTACGTTATACCTATAACTCGCCCCCCCCCCCCTTAGAAACATCAATATCGTCAGGTCAGATCGATGGTAAAGTTAGCCGAGGTCAATTCTGCACAAGCAACCACATTTTAGAGCGGGCCGTGCGCGTCATTACTACATAAACAGACAATGTGCAAGCTCCAGGGTTGTCGCTACCTAGTGGGGGTCGCCCCCGCACTTATAGGAATTTTTAATATTACGACTATCGGTATTGCATGACAAAAAATGACTTCAAAGGGCATCCGAACCCCCCCCCCCCCCTACACACACACACACACACACAGAGATGATAAGTACTTGATTTGACTTGGCTTTACCTGGCTTGACACGTAACAGCCGCTGCCACGTGGGCAGGCACGTAACCAGGATTTCGTCCAGGGGGGGGGGGGGGAGCGGGCGGCGCCTCGAAAGGGCCCCTTCCCGAGCGTTGAAAGGGCCCCCTTTCCAAGCGTTGAAAGCCCCCCCCCCCCCAAAAAAAAAAACGGATGAAAAGGCACGTTACAAGGATGGAAAATGCAGTATGACAGGTATGGCATGGGCCATACCAACATTTAGGAGCTGGAGTTAGCAAACTGCCATATCAACTTTGGAACGAGCGACACCAATTTGGAATCAGCTATACCAACTTGGAATATTGTTTATGCTTAAGACCTGGAACTCTTAAACAAATGGCGCCGCAGAGCGGCGCGAACATTTTGAGTCTTATGCCCTGGATATGCATTCTCATCAATGCGTCGCATTGCGTATGGTGCGGACCTCTAAAATTGTTATATTGTGCGTTTAAAAGTGCGGTAAAAAAGGTGCTAAAGTGAACTATTTTGCCAATTACATAGGAAAGTAGCAACATAACACATAAATGCGCCGAGAAACGGGCCGAGTTTTTTTTCCGAACCCGCATATAATTGAATTTGCAGTTAAATTGCACCGCAAAGCGGCGCGAAATTTTTTAGTTTGATTCCCTGTACAACTGTATTCTTACTGTTGAAAGGCCCAATGTCCATTCAGATCGTCTAGGGCCCCTCTGACCTTTTCAACGCCCTCTCGACCTGTTCAGGGACTCATCTGGGATCCGCGAAGAGAAAAGACATGAGTCTCAACATGAGACATGAGACAAGACAACATGAGACAAGACATGAGACATGAGACTCACTCAAGTGGGTGATATATATATAATACAAAGAGGGCTTACTCTACAGGACAAATTAAAATCGGAGCTTTCGGGTATATTGTAGCACCCTGACGAAGGGTGTTATAATATACCCGAAAGCTCCGCTTTTAATATTTGTATTGTGGAGTAAGTCCTCTTTGTATTTAATCTTCATCTGTGATCTCCACGTGCTTTGACCCTTCTGGTCTCACCAGGAACTCCTCTGACCTTCCAAGAAGCCCCTCATGTGTGTCAAGGGGCCCATTCGGCCTGTTCAGAGGTCCTTCCGACTTGGCCAGGGACTGCACTGGCTGCTTTGTCGCCCTACCGACATGCTCAGGGGTAGGGGCGGCGGATTGCGGGGCGCAGGGTACCTAAATCCCCCCCCCCAGTTGAAAATCCTGGGGAGGGGTGGGGGAGGGTCATTTTTCCCCCAGATTGAGCAGGCCAAAATCTGGGGAGGGGGAAAAATTGCCTTTATGCCCCCCAGGATTTTCGACTGGGGGTATTTTGGGTACCCTGCCCCCGCAATACGCCGCCCCTGCTCAGGGGCCTCTCTCACCTGTCCAGGGGCCCCTCCAGTCTGGCTAGGAACTCATCCGACATGTTCAAGGGGTCTTCCGACCGGCCCAGGCACCCATTCGGTCTGGCCAGGGGCCCCTCTGACTTGCCCAGGAGCCCCCCCCCCCGATCTGCCCAGCGACTCTTCTGGTCGGCCTGCGCTGGCTGCTTTGTCGCCCTGCCGACATGCTCAATGGGCCCTCCGACCTACCCTGGGGCCCCTCCGTGCTGGCCAGGGGTCAATTCGGCATGTTCAGGGGCCCTTCTTACCCGCCCATTGGTCCTTTCGGTCTGGTCAGGGGCCCCTCCGATCTGCACAGAGGCCCTTTTAACTTTCCAGGGGCCCGCTGGTCTCTCCAGGGGCCCTCTAGCTTTCTAAGGGGCCCTTTCAACCTGGCAAGGGATTGCGCTGGCTGCTTTGTCGCCTTGCGACATGCGCCGAGGGCCCTCTGACCTGCCCTGGGGCCCCTCCGTGCTGACTAGGGGCCCATTCGGCATGTTCAGGGGCCCTTCTGACCCACATATGGGGCCCTTTCGGTCTGGTCAGGGGCCCCTCTGACCTGCACAGGGACCCTTTTAACTTCCCAGGGGCCCTCTGGTCTGTCCAGAGACCCTCTAACCTGATCAGGGGCCCTTATGACCTGGCAAGGGACTGCGTTGGCCGCTATGTCACCCTGTTGACATGCTCAGGGGCCTCTCGACCTGCCCAGGGCCCAGGGCCTCTCGACCTGCCCTCTGTGCTGGCTAGGGGCCCATTCGACGTGTTCAGGGGGCCCATTCGACGTGCTCAGGGGGTCCTCTGACCCGCTCAGGGGCCCTTTCGGTCTGGTCAGGGGCCCCTCTGACATGCACAGGGCTCTTTTGAACGTCGAAGGGCCTTCAGAGAGGGCCCTGGTGGCCCTAAAGGGCATCTGAAGTCCTCTTTCGCGCGGTATCGTCAGCCTTTTTCGGCGCGCGGCGCGCCGAAAAGAGCCCTCGCGCTCCGAAAAGGGCCCTCCTGGCCTCCAGGGGGCGCGGCCGCCCCCGCCGCCCCCCCCCCTTGGCTACTTGCCTGCACGTGGATGACCTCAATCAATATCTGTATCTGTAAGTTCACAATGCCTGGCGACGCGCGTGACAGGGGCCCTGGGTGCGTCCCAGATATGGCATTTGCATATGTTCATAGAATAGAGAAAATTGTGACAAGCCGTTTGACCCCATAACGGAATTTTTCCGAACAATACTTCCTGAAATCTGGACCGAGTTGCCCATCCGTCGGATAGGCAGTTTGCTGTGACGGGGATCTACTTTCAGTGGGCGAATAATCAGCTGATTGTTGGTCCTCATAATTCACGAAATGTACACGTATTTCACACAGCCGGTCCTCGGATTCCGGTGAGGTCCTCGACATTCCGACCTCATGGCATTTCTTTCCTAAAACGAATCTGACAAATTTCAAACGTCAGGGTACCTCTATTCGTCACTCATTTTAAGTGCCTGCATTTTGGCGGGCCTCAGGCAATCGCAACAGGTGGTCCTCTAGATACACGGTGCAGACAAGGTGCTCGTCTTACACCGTACACACGTATAGGTGTGTGTGTGTGTGTGTGTGTGTGTGTGTGTGTGTGTGTGTGTGTGTGTGTGTGTGTGTGTGTGTGTGTGTGTGTGTGTGTGTGTGTGTGTGTGTGTGTGTGTGTGTGTGGAATGTGCTGATGTGCTGATGCGAGAATAGTGTTTAAAAATGTGTTAATGTCGGTCTGGGAGTCTGCGGGGTGACTAGTGTCAATGTGTTTTTGAAAGGAGGACCAGTCTGCTTTGCGAAGGTTCCATCTAGGCAGGGAGTAAAAATTTGTTTGCCCTGAAGGGGCTTGCAATTCTAAGTGAATTGGGAAATGATCGCTAAAAAGAGGATCAGATTGCACATTAAATGTGAAAAGTGTCGCGATGCGTGGTGTGGTGAAGGCGAGGTCAATGGCGCTGTAAGTCACCTCGCCTCCTGAGTGGTGTACGTGTGTGTGTGATTGATCGTTAAGGAAGACCAAATTATGCCGGTCCAGTAGGTCCAGCATAATTTGGCCGCGGCGAGAGTCCAGAAGGCAGCCCCAAACTATGCGCGTTGAAATCGCCCATAATCAGACATGGGGTGTTAATATTTTTAATAAGCTGAGAAAAGAATCAATGTCTATGTCCTCATTTGGACGGAAATAAATAGAGATTAAAGTAATTTCTAGCTGAGCGATTTTAATATTGACGCCGACTGCGTCTAGGGTTGTTTTAAGATCAATTTGGTGATGCAAAAGATTGTTTGAAATGAGTAAGGCCGAGCCGCCTCGGCGCGGCTTTGTGTTTACGTGATGTGTATATAGACTGAAACCGGGGATTTTAAAGGTATAGTTAATAAAGTCGGCGTCAATAAAATGGGTTTCCTGAACGGCGGCTGCTAACGGATTGTTATTTAATATATAATGTTTGAATTGCCCCCAGTGGGACACCAGAGATCTAGTGTTCCACTGGAGGCAAATTCCGTGTGTGGGGAAGCCCTAATTAAAGTTTACGGTCCAGAGCGCGCCTCACTGCGGCCCTGGTGTGGCGGTGTCTGTGGGGGGATGGGGATGGTTGAGGGATCCGTGTTTTGAGTGTCAGGATGGGAGTCCCCAGCTGCCCGGCTCCGGGCGGCGTGTCGGCGCCATTGTTCGCCGACATGTCGTCATAGCTGTAGGACAGCTCAGAGCCGGCCCCGGGGCTGGCTGGCGAGGGGGGGCTGTAAGGAGGGTTGGAGGACTGGCTGCAAGTGCTGCCGGGGGACGATGGTGGCTCTGTGCGCGGAGCAGCCAGACCCGTCTCCGGGAATGACAGCGCACTCGTAGCATCGCAGGGGAGCGATGGCGGTGGCGCGTCAGAGGGAGTTGGCGCGTGCCTTGGTGGCGGTGGCGCATCTGGCGTGGGTGCTGCACACGGCGGTGGCGGTGGCGCATCATGTTGGTCACGTGGTTCGGTGCCGCGCTCCGACTGGGACTCTACGTCCTGAGCCGGGGTCCCGGGGGCGGTGGGTCGTCCCCGAGACTTTGGCAGCGCTTCGGGGCACATCGGTTGGGTGGGAGGCGGGGGAGAGTTCCCCGTCGCGTCCCGAGAGGTGGTGGGGCTGGTTCTGCCCTCTGGGCCTGCGGTCGGACTTCCGGTCTGGGGACCGTGTCGGCGCTGTCCTCGAGAGGGGGGAGGCGAGCTCGCAGCGAGGACCTCGGCGTAGGTGGCGGCTGGCCAACTAGCCTGGGGCTGTGCCACAGCTCTGTCCTTGACAGGAGCCTCGGCCGCCCGCTTGCGCTCTTCCATGTTTGCCAGCTGGTCTTGCCAGGCTGGGCAATCACGGCACCAAACAGCGTGTCTTCCCGCACAGTTGGAGCAGCGTGCTTCTGTTCCAGTGGGGCACTCAGATGTCAGATGCCTGTCGGCACAGTTGAGGCACTTGGGCTCTCGGGCGTGGCAGGTGTGCTCGGTGTGACCGAAGCGGCCACACCGGTAGCACTGCCGGGGGTTGGGCACCCAGGGTTTCAATTTTAGGACCTCATAACCCGCCACGATGGAGGGCGGGCAGATGAGGCCGCGAAACCTGAGTTTGAGGAGCGGGCTCAGTTTCCCATTTTGTTGGGGACGGAACCTCGTCACCTCAGTGACTCCTTGGGGCTGGAGCTCGTACAGGAGCTCCTCCTCGCCCAGCATCGTCAGAATAGGGGCGTAGCAGACCGCCTGAACGGTGTTCATGCGGTCTGCAGCCTTCGTCGCAATCGGTAGGTCCAAGAAGGTGGTTTGACCGAGCAGGGTCAGAGCCTGCGATCGGTCCTTGACCTTGACCAGTAGAGCGCCCGATCGGATGGACCGGGCGAACTCTACGTCTCCGATCAGGTGGGATAGGGCCCGCCTGATTCGGAAGGGGCTGAGCCCCCCGAACGAGTTTCCACTCGTGAGTTGCAGCAGCACGAAGCTGCTGCCCTCGTGGATGTCGGATGGTTCGACAGGTGGCTGGTTGGGCTCACGGTCGGGCGGGTGGGTGCGCGGGTCTCGGGGACGAGCCCCAGCGGTGGCCATGGTGGGAGAGGAGCAGGTGGGTGTGAGACGGACGCGCAACTAAAGAACGCTGCGTCGCCGGCACGTTGTGGGTGAGTGGTGTGGATGTGTGGTGTGGATGTGTGGGTTGCCTTAAGGGCTGAGTGCGACTGGAGCAGCTGAAGGCCGTGATGGGTGCATTGTTAGTGTTAAAAATCGGTGGTTTAAAGTGGCGGACCGCGTGGAGCGCGGTCGGAAATGTGACGTTTTGGCGGGAAACTGAAGGTCAAGTGTTTTGGCGGGAGACTGAAGGTCAAGTGAGGGGGAGGAGGACGATTAAACCGTAGAAGTGTAAGAAAGATAAGATTTAGAGTAGGGTAGGAGAGAGTTGGTGAAAAGAGGTCTCAGACTGGCTTAGTTGGACCAACCTGCCACCCCTCCAGGTCGTTTGTGGACCGTTCGGGCCAAGCAGACTGGGTATACACCGTTAGGTATCCGCCAGTGGACTAGTTTAGGAAAGAGATAGATAAAAGCAGAATGAAAAACAGTGAGGCAAGGCGCAAATCAAGTGAGTGAGGGGGGTTAGGGCTAGGGAGAGGCGGGGTGGAGGGATGGGCGTTGCGAAGTTCGCACTGCCGGGATCTGTGATCAGGGGGAAGGGAGGGCGGTGGGTTCAACTACTCCGCTCTTATAAGAGCGGAGCAGTGGGGAGTGGAGGGTTGGGAGGAAAGTTACGTTAAAAGAGTTAATTATCACGAATTCCAAAGGAACCTTTCGCGATGAGGAATGCGGTTTTTTTTGTTCTCTTTTTTTCCTATTCTTCCCAGAACGGCCTATAGCCATTTTCCGGGGAGGGGCAATGACCTCTGGCAATTTGCCAGGCAAAAAACTACGTTAACCGGTTTATGTGACCCGGAGCAAACTAGGGACTAGGGCAGCTATTTTACGTTACTAATCACGTTACTAATTACGTTAACCGGTTTATTGAGCGGCGTCCCACTCGCTCTGGCGCAGTACGCTAAGTTGAGAATTAATATAATTTAACACGTCTGATACTGGGCTTGGAAGTTGGTTTACTGAAGGTAATTCTAGGCTCAATTTCGCAAGTCTGTCGGCTTCCTCGTTTCCCGGGATACCTGCGTGTCCTGCAGGGGCGGATCCAGGGAAACTTTTCGGGAGGGGCACATCATACTTCAAGGGGCCCTCGAGCTGAAAAGGGCCCCGGGCGTTTTTGCGAGTCTGAAAGGGCCTCCAGTCGGTCTGAGTGTATTTTCAGGTAGGAGAAAGCCCTTGACAAGCCTAAGAGGGCCATCGTCAGGCCTGAGAGTGCCCTATGCAGGGGCGTCGCCGACAATTTTTAAGTGGGGGGTCGGCTGAAATGAGAGATAAAAAATGTAACCACATTTGTTCTGCGTGCCTTTGCAACATTTGTAATGCCAGTGGATTTTCATGTTACAGTAGGTACTTGTTATTTAGCGCCGCCAAGCGCAGAAAAATTCTTACAGGTTGGCCTGATAAAACCCAGAATTACAGGCGATGGACCTTGTAGAGGATAAGAAGCTAACATTGTATTAATTCAATTAAGCGTTACGACGAACCGAAGACGATGACTATGGCTTCGTTATGATGATGGCCACCGACAAGGGCGCCGCCACCTTCCGAAAGTTGGGGGGGGGGGGGGGGGGACGGAGGCATTCTGAAGTCGATTCTTGCCATGCAACGTCCATAGGCGTAATGTTAAAATCAGAAAATGTTTGGGGGGACATGTCCCCCCGTCCCCCCTGTGGCGGAGCCCCCAGCCACCGATGTGACGCCGCGAAGCGGCGTGAAAAATTGCATTTTAGGTCGTGGAAAACAAAATTGTAATATTCGAACCAGACCGTGAGTGGAGCCAAGCCTCAAGTAATCCCTTTTCCTGGTTGCATATCTTGGTATGATGCAAAATATTGAAATGAAGGTGGTTTTTCATATACATTAGCTAGCCTCGGATAGTAAATCACGATGACCGGTGGCAGTCAGCGCTCAATAGTATATATGATAATAATAACTGTATATGCATATGTACCGAACTGTAACAAACAACTGGTAACAGTGCAAATGGTTTCGAAGCAGCAAGAAGCAAAACGACTTTTCCGCGCATAAATGGTCCCTGTGGATCTGTAGGAGCCTGAGGGGAGATGGCTTGGGAAGATGGTCCTGGCTTGGCCCCCACTATTAGCTCTTCCAGGTCCAGCAAGTTGGGCACCGCTGGAGCAGCTTCCGCGGGTGCCGATGCCCGTGTCGCTGCGTTCGCGTCCCCTTTTCGGAACTCGGCAGACTAGCTAAACATGTATCCCGCTTAACCCTATTTGTAACAGGGGGGGATTCCGCCCCCCCATCATGTTTTTCGCAGATATCTCCAGAACGGCTGGGAGCAGGCCCATGATATTTTTGGAATTTTCCTAGAATTGAATTCCGCATTTGGAGTCAAAATTTAGAGTTCTTAATCTGAACAGAGGCGGTTCCAGGGCACGGTTTTGGGAGGGTTCGGCGGCGATATTTGGCGATAATACGGAAATGCGATCTTCACGGTTTCTTCCTAACTACCTCAAGTGTGAAGGAGTTACATCGGTTTACGGTGATTGCAACAAGTGCAAATTAGTTGATGTTAATGAAATATCATAAAAATTGCATGGCAGAGGCGGTTTCAGGGGCTTGAAAGGGGGGGGGGGATCCAGGAAGTATTCAATGCTCTGCGGGAAGTAAATAGAGCGATGTAAGGAGCATTTATAGCTATCAAGATGTAAAAGATAGCTTCTCCTTCCATTATTTTAATAATTTATTACATATAGAGTTTCAGGGGCGTGTTCAGGCACATGAAAAGGGGGGTGACTGGCATGGCGATGACGATATGCCAGCGATTACGGCGCAATAGACGGTTAACTTATAATGATATATGCACATATGAGGCCAGGAGAGGGAATACAATCATTTGTGTTGCAGAGGCGCGCTCAGGAATGGAAGAAAGGGAGTCATATTATTGCAAGGAAACTAAGATGCATGGGCCTACAATGGCATAACATACTGCAGTTTTCGGATGAAACGCGCCACAGGGTACCCTACGAACGATTATGAGATAATAGGCGAGTCCAGGTAGGGTAAAAAGGGGGGTAAGCAATGTTAATTGAAGTTGTAAGTGAAATCGTCACTGTTGACTAGTTAGTATCATAATAGCGGATAATATACTTATCAAAAGGTCTTGCGCCTCTCCAGTTGGATCATGGATGCGTCATGATGAAGTACAACATGCAAAATGGAACTATCTACGATCAGTAACATATTTATAGTGCTGGGTAGCAACATGCCTGCGGTTAATATTTTTCCTATTTTACCTCCCTTTTTCACTAACCTGGTACCGCCTATGGCGAAAAATATGATTTATAACTGTGTTTTCTAATGGCACAATAACATACCATTTCATTTTTTTTTTAAAACATACAAAAATAGTTTTATTCCGCATTTACTTCACCCCCATATTGAGTGACCTGCACACGCCTATTATTTTTGAATTCTCAAAAGTGATCGCCATATATAAATCATAAATCTCCAATTAAATCTATCGATTCCCATTGGTTGTGTTACAATCGGTTGATAAACATGACAGCTGTGTTGGATGATATATAACACTAAAATTTGTAGTTTTTGCCCCCCTGTTGCCCCCTATCAAAAATGTCGATTTTTTTTTAGAAATGTAGATCGTGATGAGGGGAACCAAACGCCGTTTGATTTTTGAAAATCGGATGGGTAGATCTCGAGATCTCCTGGGGGCGAAATCCGCCCCCCCCCCCTGTTACAAATAGGAGTAGCCAGGAGCCTGTTACAAATAGGGTTACAAGTTAATATTTTATGAAGAGAGTGGGACCTGGGGTCAGCAATTACCGCCAAGAGCCTCTGCCAGACATTTAATGGAATTAATTTTCCAATTTTCCAAATTTGTATAAGCAATTGCGAAACTTGTGTCATGCCGCGAAGCGTCGCGAAATTTTCCCGGTTTTTAAACTTTGGAATAATAGCGGAATTTTGACTGTTGCAAGGGCAATTTTTACGATAAATTGTTAACCTTCCCCGAAAAAAGTGTGTGCGTTCGGGGGGGGGGGGGCGGTCGACCCCCCACCTTCTGAGAGTTGATGTCCGGACCCTCTCCTTCCCGACCCCCCGTCGGTGACGGCCCTCACCCTGTCAGTCTTGTAGGGCCCTTGCAAGACTTGAGAGCGCCCTATGCTGGTCTGGAGGACCACTGGTAGGTTTGAAAGGGCCCTCGGTCGTGCTGAGAGGGTCCTGTGCCGGTGTGAGAGGGCCCTAAGGTCGGTAAGAGAAGTCCCTCAGTCTCTTTGAGTGTACTATCGATGGGCCTGAGAGGGCCCTGTCTAAGCCTGGAGAGCCATTGTCAGACTTGAATGGCCCTCCGTCCGTTTGAGAGAGCCATTGCCAGGCCTGAAAGGGCTCAGACCAGGCCTCTGGCTCAGGCGGGCCCAAATGGCTCGCCTGGTGTCCGGTATAGGGTCCTCTGTCGCCTAGTAAAGGCCCTCTCAGACCGGCTTAGGACCATCTGAGGCCTGGAAAGGGTCCTCTCAAACAGGCGCAGGCCCTTTTCAGGTCCGTCAAGGGCTATCTCTGACTAATCTAGTGCCCAGGGTTGTGCTTGACTCCGAGTCGGTGAGTCAAATTTGACTCAAAACTGACTCAACTCAACTTGAATCAGAGTCGAGTCGCTTAAGAAAAATAGGGACGCAACTTGAGTCAGAGTTGAGTCACATGGATGTCGCTTGAGTCAAAGTTGAGTCGCCTGGATGCTGCTCAAGTCAAAGTTGAGTCGATTCATCTTCTTACGAGTCAGAGTCACATCTGACGAGAAAAACAAATTCTAGCAACTAAATAATCAAGGCGTCCAAACAATGTTCTATAGTGTGAGAGTGTGAGTTTTGGGTGTTTTTCAAACCCACTGAAAGGGCTCTCCTCCCGAGCGTTGAAAGGGCCCTATTCCCGAGCATTGAAAGGGCCCAGCAGACCCTCTGACCTGCACATGGGACCTTTGAACTTCCCAGGGACCCTCTGGTCTGTCCAGGGACACTCCAGCCTGCTTAGGGACCCTTTCGACCTGAAAGGGACTGCGCTGGCTGCTTTGTCGCCCTGCCGACATGCCCAGGGGCCCTCCGGCCTGCCCAGGGGCCCTCTATGCTGTCTAGGGGCCATTCGGCATGTGCAGGGCTCTTCTGACTCGCCCAGGGGCCCTTTCGGTCTAGCCAGGATCCCTCTGACCTGGACAGGGGCCCTTTGAACTTCCATGGGGCCCTCTGGTCTTTCAGAGAGGGCCCTGTTGGCTCTTAGGACCTCTGAAGTGCTCTACACTCTCTAAAGACCACTTTGCGTGGTCTCTTAGAGAGCCCATGATACCGCGCTTCGCGCGGTATCGTCGGCCCTTTTCGGCGCGCTACGCGCACCGAAAAGGGCCCTCCTCAGATGTTTCGGGAGGGGCACGTGCCCCCTGTGCCCTCCCCCTGGATCCGCCCCTGGTGTCCTGGGATCCAGAGGAATTTAATACTATTGTTTTTACTGTTTAAATACTTGATTAGTTGTCTGATTTTAAATACTATCGGGTTTCTACATTCACTAATCGAGGAAATAGCCGTGAGCGAGGCGGACGAGTCTGTGCAAATGACTACTTCCTTAAGTTTTTCTTTTCTGACGTATATTAATGCTAATAAAATGGCTGACAATTCCGCTGTGTATACGCTATTTATGTCGGGAAGTCTAAAGTTATTGCTAACTGTGTTTGTGTAGAATGCACCACCGGTTCGGCCTTCGCCCCGTGAACCGTCTGTGTATATGTATGTGTATGTGTTGTGTTGTGATTTGTGTTCGTGGAAGAGTGAGAGTGTTTCTGACGCGGTGACTGTGTTTTTGTTGTGTGTGAAGAGGCGGTGTGTGTCTGGTGTTGTGTCGAGCCAGTGAGGTGTAAGTGGTGGCGTTGGCATTGTGGTGATGTGAGCGATGTTGAATAGTGTGAGTGTTTGTCTGATTCTGTGGCTGATAAGCGGGTGTCGTTTTTGTAGTAGTGTTTGTCGTCTAGTGGGTGCGGGGTGATTTAAGATGTGGAATGTTGGGCGTGTGGGGTGTGAACTTGCTCTGGCGTAGAATCTAAGTAGTGTGTATTTGCGTCGGCGGCAGAGTGTGGGAATGTTAGTGTCGATGTGTAAGTTTGTGGTGTTGGTGGTGCGGCAGGCTCCAGTCACGATGCGCAAGGCAGCGTTTTGGACAGTTTGCAATTTTTTAATTTGTTTGGAACATATGTCATCAAATAAGAATGCGTTATAATCCAGTACTGGGCGTATCAGGGAAGTATATAGTTGGAGGAGAGTGGCGCGATCTGCGCCCCACTCTCGACCAGCCAATGACTTCATAATATTAATTCGTCGCGTACATCTCTGCACTAAATCATTGAAGTGTGGGATGAACGAGAGACGTGTGTCTAGCGTTATTCCCAGATACTTGAATGATTTGACAAAAGGGATAATTTGATTGTTATATTTTAATGGAATGTAGGGTTCCACATATGCAGGTTTCTTTGAAAAAATTAGAGATGCAGATTTACTTGGAGAAATTTCCAGACCCCATTGGTCGCACCAAACCTTTATATCAATGAGTACTAGTTGTAACGTTTTGCTGGCTTGATCGACACTCGGGTGCGAGAACCACACCGCCAGGTCATCAGCGTACATTGAAAATTTGAGACCTTTGTCGATCTTATTAATATTACTGAAGATGTCGTTAATCATAATTAAAAATAGGGTCGGGGAGAGGACCGATCCCTGTGGGACACCGTGGTCCTGATTTTGATTTGGAGAATATGTGTTGCCGCACCTTACATTAAAAGTTCTATTTTCTAAAAACTTTGGGATGAATTTGGCGAGTCGACCTCGAATTCCGGCCTTATGGACCTTTACTAGAAGTGCGGTTTTGTTGACTCTGTCAAACGCAGCTCTCAAATCAAGAAAGAGGGCAATTGTGACCTCTCTCCCCCGAAAGCCGCGCTGGACAGAGTCGATAAGACCAACTAAATTGTCCGCAGTGGAACGACCAGGTCGAAAACCACTTTGGTGTGGGGTAAGTAAATTATTTGATTCAATGTATGTCCTGATGCGTCCATTAACCATGCGTTCGAATAGTTTACATGCACAACTAGTTAGAGAAATAGGGCGATAGCTAGCGGGAGAAGATTTAGGTTTGCGAGGTTTAATTATAGGAATTAGCGTACTATTATGCCAAGATTCAGGGAAAGTGCCGTCAAACCACATGGTATTGAAGGCTGTTAGTAAGTTGGTGAGACCAGTCTCTGTCAAGTTTTTAAAGAAGGAGTAGTCAATTTGATCTGGCCCTACAGAAGTTTTACCACATTTACCTATAGCGTACGTTAACTCTGAGTTGGTAAAAAGAGAGTTGTATATTTCTACGTTATTAGAGTCAAAGCTGATAGATTGAAATTGATCGTTAAGTTGGTTAGCAAAAGTTGGTGTACATTGTTGTGCTGATGATATGTTAGCGTAGTGTTGTGCAAATTGTGTTGCCACCTCTAGGGGAAGCGTGTAAGATGTGTTGTGTATTTGTAAGTGTGGGATTTTGTATGCCGGTGGTCTTTTATTTGAAAACGATTTGATTAATGTCCAAATTTTTGAGAGGGAGGTAAATCGATTAAAGGTAGATGAGAATTCCTGCCAAGATTCTTTTTTTGCTTTGTCAATGATTGTTTTAGCCAAAGAGCGGGTTTTCCGTACTTCGTGTTCGTTTTCTGCAGTTGTACAAGATTGAAATTTTCGAAATGCTCTTTTCCGGAGGGCAACAGCTCTTTGGCATTCTGTGTTCCACCACGGGGCAGTACGCTGCCTCGGGTGGTGTTGTGTGTGTGTGCGTGTGTGTGGAATGTGCTGGTGTGCTGATGCGAGAATAGTGTTTAAAAATGTGTTAATGTCGGTCTGGGAGTCTGCGGGGTGACTAGTGTCAATGTGTTTTTGAAAGGAGGACCAGTCGGCTTTGCGAAGGTTCCATCTAGGCAGAGAGTAAAAATTTGTCTGTCCTGAAGGGACTTGGAGTTCTAAGTGAATTGGGAAATGATCGCTAAAAAGAGGGTCTGATTGTGCGTTAAATGTAAAAAGAGTCGCGATGCGTGGTGTGGCGAAGGCGAGATCGATGGCGCTGTAAGTCACCTCGCCTCCTGAGTGGTGTACGTGTGTGGGTGATTGGTCGTTAAGGAAGACCAAATTATGCCGGTCCAGTAGGTCCAGCATAATTTGGCCTCGGAAAGAGTTCCGAAGGCAGCCCCACGCCCGACTATGCGCGTTGAAATCGCCCATAATCAGACATGGGGTGTTAATATTTGTAATAAGCTGGGAAAAAGAATCAATGTCTATGTCCTCCGTAGGACGGAAATAAATTGAGATGAGAGTTATTTCTAGCTGAGCGATTTTAATATTAACGCCGACTGCGTCTAAGGTTGTTTGAAGGTCGATTTGATGATGCAAAAGTTGGTTTGAAATAAGCAAAGCCGAGCCGCCTCGGCGAGGTGATGCATTTACGTTATTTGTGTAAAGGCTATAGCCGGCGATTTTCAAGGTATAATTATTAAAGTCGGCGTCAATAAAATGGGTTTCCTGAACAGCGGCTACTAACGGATTATTATTTAAGACGTAATGTTTGAATTGCCCCCAATGGGATATTAAAGATCTAACATTCCATTGGAGGACAAATTCTGACTGTTGATTATTCATTTAGATTTACTTTTACTGTCCAAGCCTTGCCTGGAGGTCGCTCGAGTATGCCTGCGGGGGCGGGCGGCCGGGCGGGAGGGCGAGGAGGAGTGGGAGCGCGATGAATCTGACTGGGTGTCACTCTCCGAGAGTCGGGGAGGGGAGTGGGCGGGCGGGGAGTTGGAGCGGGAGGGCGGGGGAGGGGAGTGGGCGGGGCGGGCGGGCGGAGAGTTGGAGCGAGAGGGCGGGGCGTGGTTGCGGGCGATTGACTGGGAGACGGCTCTCATGAGAGAGTCGTCCGAGGAGTCCTCCGAGAGTCGGCACTCCGCTGGTGCTGCGGAGGCCGGGGAGGCGGGGCCTGAGTCGATGTTCGACTCGGCTGGGGCGGGGGAGCGCGGTGCCGGTGGATCAGCGGCAGCCTCGCGCTCGAGGTCAGCCAGAGATGCCATTGGGAACTGGCATGGTGGTCGGGGGGTCTGGCGGTTGGGGGGTCTGGCGGGAGGCCGGTTGGGTGGGGGGGGAGGTTCCGGGAGGGGGGAGGGGCGGCCAAGCGCCAGGGGCGAGACCTGGGGAGAGCGGGGCGTCCGGTGGGCGCCGACTGTCGCTCCTTTCGATGCGCTTCAGGCGCTCAGCCTCGCGAGCGAGGCCCCAGGCTCTGCACTGGCGGTCCCAGGCCGGGTGGGCCTGGTCGCACGTGGCGCAGCGTGCTGCACGCGTGCACCCTTCGGTGCCGTGCTCGCCTGCGCACCGTCCACAGGTGGCGGTGCGCACCCGGCAGGTCCACTTTAGGTGGCCGTAGTGCCAGCACTGCTGACACTGCCGGGGGGGGCGGGATCCACTCCCTGACTGGGGCGGCCACGTACCCACAATGGATGTGGGTAGGCAGCTCCCTGCCTCTGAAGCGGAGCCGAATCAGCGGGTTGGGCTGCTCGGGTCGCTTCTTGGTGGGCGAGAGGCGCGTGACCTCGCACACCCCTTGGTGTGCGAGCTCTCGGAGGATGAGGTCCTCCGAGAGGGCGGACACGTCTGGGCACCACACCAGACCCTCCACTGAGTTTAGGTGCGCCGGGGCTTCCACGGCGACCTTCGCTCCGTTGAATTTCGTCACACCCATCAGACGGACGTTCTGTGCGGACGTCAGCGTCTCGATCAGGAGGGCTCCTGATCGGATGGGCTTGGCGCTGGCAACGTCGCCATCACAGATGGCGACCAGCCAGCGCCGGACATGGAACGGGTTAATCGTTCGGAACGAGAGTCCGTCCGTTCGCCACATAAGGAGGCGAGCGGGCCCGTTCGGGGGGTGGGGTCGGGGTGGAGCTGTGCTCCGGGTCGGCTCCTGGGATGCCCCTGAGGGGGGGCGGGGAGTGGAGCCGGCCTGGGGAGTGCGTGGTCGCGCACCGGGGGACCCCAGAGGGGGGTCGGGTGGGTCGGGGGGACGAGAGTCCGGCGACTGCCAGGCCCCTGGACGGGGCGGGCGGGGCCCCTGAGGGGGGCTGGAAGGGGGGACCCCTGAGGGGGGGTCGGGGGGACGCGGGCGGGGCCCCTGAAGGGGGCTGGGAGGGGGACCGTCCAGGGGGGCACGCGGTCGCGCACCGGAGAACCCCGGAGGGGGGTCGGGCGGGTCGGGGGGGGCGGGGTTCCGGGGGGGGGGGGGGGGGTAGCCATCGTCGTGGCTCAGGAGGATAGGATGGGGGCTAACTGTTTACTTTAAATGCCACACACGACAGAACGTGTTGGCACCTGCAAGTTAACTGCCCGAAAGTGGAGAGGGACCTACGCCGTGGAGGAGGCCTATTGCCAATAAAAAAAATTGTGCTAATGAATCTGCCT
The DNA here is from genome assembly GCA_036785665.1 of Chirona hameri. Lineage (NCBI taxonomy): Eukaryota > Metazoa > Arthropoda > Thecostraca > Balanomorpha > Balanidae > Chirona > Chirona hameri. Next base: position 33,175 of record JAXIVJ010005980.1, on the reverse strand, counting down.
ACTTAAAAATATCTAAAGGCTACCTATCTAAGGGTCTAACGACCCTGCCACAAGCACGTGGACAGGGTCCCGCACCCGGAAGCGGTGGAGGGCTGGAGGAGAGAAGTCTGGAAGGCGTCCAAGGTCCGATGTCGTTGAGATCGAGGAATGCGGCGCATATATGATATACCGTACCGTCTGAGAGTGCCAGCACTGGTCTGAGCATGCGCAGACCCATAACGCACACCATAACATTGATAATGTACGACCTTCTGTTCTGAATTGGCGCGATGTAGGACCATTTTTGAAAAGAAAAAAAGAAACTGTATTAAAAAATATAATAAAACCGTGTTCTGAAAAATTTCCGAAGGTGAACTATTTCCTTTAACACGCGTCCTGGAAGGGGGGGGGGGGGCGAAATCCGCGCGCCCCTCCGGGAATTCGAGGATAGCGCAAAAACGGCGGCGCCCAGCGCCGCCGTTTTTTTCACACCTGTTCAGCAATAAACTTCCCACATAATGCAAGATTCTTAACCTCGGGTCATCTCAGGTCAGGTCACCAGACCAGGCCACGTGATGAACTCAACTACAAAACGTTTGCAGTAGTACCACAGCCACAGTTTTAGGCCGATCGGTTTTTCAATCTTGTAGGATTTCATAAGGTCATAGATACCAACAATTTGTATATCTCGGATTTCTAATATCGGTGACCTGAGGTCAGGTCAATGTCGTGACCGCTAACACTGTTTTAGCAATAACTATCGACATAATGCAGATAGAGAAGAGAAAATGGCACCAATGTGTTTGTCTCGTCGCGACACGTCTCCCAATATGTAACATGACCAACTTGGGTCACCACTTGACCTTGACCTGAGGTCAAATTCCTTAGTTGACCTAACTCGGTCACCATGAATATGATTCGAAGCGCCTTGACGAGACAAACACGATGGCATAAAAACTATTGCTTTATCTTTGTTAAGTCAAAAGTAATTTGCGAAAAAAAACAGCTTTGAAGAAAAAAATCACCTTTTTGACATTTGATGAGCTCTGGAGCCCTAAACTATTGACCTGAGCTCAAATCTGAGGACAAGATCTGAGGACTTAAGTGGCTGGCAGAGGCTCTCCTTGGCGGTAATTGGCATTGGCAATGGCACTGGCGGATCCAGGGGGGGGGGGCATCAGGGGCAAATGCCCCCCACAGGAATATGGGAGGGGCATTCAGACGGAGAAAGGCTGGATCCGCCAGTGTGTTCGCCCCCCCCCCAACCGTTTTGAAAAATCGACACCGCTGGACTCGGCTCTAGTCCACGCCTACAATTATGGATGCACATTTCAGGACCAGGAAGCCGGCGCTGGGCCCAAATTCAGGCCCAACGAGCCTGAAGCTGTGTCTGAACTCAGGCTTGCCGGTCTCATGCCGGGCTCAGCACAAGTTCGGGGGTTAAAATACTGTTTAATGTATAATGAAGTCAAGACATGCAGATTGCTGGCTGCCGGGCCTGGCGGGTGCTGTCACATGTGGCTGTGCTTGATGCCGGTGCCAACTCATTTATGAGCGGTGGCGATGGCGGTGCCGGTTCCTGTTTTTTAAAAAATACATTTTCTACCGGTGATCCACGGTTATTTTGTAAACAATTTGCAGGATTCAGCTTGAGGTTTGAACTGTTTCACTGTGGTGTAGGTGCTATAGTAGCCTCGGCTCAGAGAATCGATTCGTACCTCCCACCCTGGCGGTAGTGGCTCCTCCTCGGGCTGTGCCGAGCCGTTGGCTGTACGGCTGCTGGGTTTGGCCGCCGCCGCCCGGCTGGACGACACCCATGGGGCGCTCCAGGCGCCGGGGACGGAGTGACGCCACCCGAGCCGGCCGTCGCGGCAGAAGAGAAGGCAGAGGCGGCCGGAGAGACGAAGACGACTGTCCGCCGCCGCCGCCGTCTCTCCGACCGTCTCTGCCTCCTTCACTGCCGCGGCGCGGCGGCCGGCTCGGGCGGCGCCACGCCGTCCGAGCGTTTATGTATTCGAATTATCTAATATGTTATGCCAGGGACTCCACCACGGGGGACGGGGGGAAGTTTCCCCCATTCTTGGGCCAGGGGGGATTATCTCCCCAATTTTCCCAGACAAACGACTATAAATCAGTGTTCAGTTGTACTCATGATTTGTTAGGCACATACCTACCTCTCGCCTGTTGAACACGCTTTCGCTGACACTCCTCCCTCCCGCTTAACAGCATTTCGCTGACGGCTGACGCTCCACCCCCCACCCTGCTCAACAGCTTTTCGGTTTTGATGACTGCACCCCCCTCCGGTCAACAACTTTTTGGTTGACGCCCCCCCCCCCCCAGTCAACAACTTTTGGCTGACGCCGACCACTCAGCTTCCTTTGATCCCGTCCTATTGCCCCGATTTCAAAGGCGTGCAGCGGAGCCCCTGAGTCACGGGGACGGACGTCGTTAGATATGGAGCCTGTCTGTCATCTGGGACTACTTTGGTAACGATCCGGCAATACATTCGGGACATTATGCGTTATCCGTCCTCTGACATTGAATTTAACCTTGAATGTGACCTTGGACAGAAAAATGAAGGTCATATTCGTGATCAGCGTGTCAGAATTGTCAGTGGGCCGAAGTTTGGGGCAAATCGGAATATGTGCCGAATCGATCGCTGAATTAGTCGCAGCTTCACGGACGTTATATTTACCTGAATGATTCCGGCACAGGACACTCCATGTTTTATTATTGTTTATTCTGGGACGGAACGTCCTTGGGCGTTTTCGGCGACGGTTTTCCGTGGCGAGGAAAGGCTCGTCATCCGCGATGATAAGGCATGAGAACCTCTTCGTCCTCGACAAACTCCATTAATTCGCGCTCCTTATCAGCAATACTATAGAAAATCGATGCTTACCAAATGTCGCCCTCAAAATCAAAGCAACACTACCCTTCGTAGATTTTTCCATGCTAGTTTAGGATTTTAACATTTATTTCGCGGATGCGGCGTGATAACCAGACTATTTTTTATATATTTGTAATGTAACAGGACTCCCTTGGAACGGCTTCACGCACCGGCGTAAATTAATTACTGTTCTTTTTATTTGCAGGATCTTGGTGAAACACAATGTCTTAGAATAGTGTCAAGGATCCTCACTTGGCCCGCTCCTATTCCAGATTTTCGCCAACGATCTTTCCCTGTTCGCACCACAGGCACACGTGGTGCAGTACGCTGATGATACCCAGATTCTGGTCTCAGGCAAAAAAGGATCCCTCCATCAGGTCATTGCTACCATGGAACAGGCTTTATCATCTCTCCATGCTTGGTTCCATTCCCATGGTTTGAAAGTAAATACCGAGAAAACAGAACTCATGGTCTGTGGTTCCCGTCAAAATTGTCGCGGCATGGCCCCGACCACTATTCGGTTCCGCGAGGACATAGTGCGTGAGAGCCCCACGGTGAGGAACCTTGGCGTACTGTTCGACAAGAACCTCTCGTGGGACTCACACGTATCTGCCCTCGTCAAAACATGTAACGGTATCCTCATCGGCCTGACCCACGTGCGTCATCAGATCCCTTCGTCACTTCTTCCTATCATAGTCGACGCCCTTGTCATCTCGCACGTCCGATACTGTTTGAAGGTATTCGGCAACGGCTTAGAGAAAAACATGCAGCGCCTCCAAAAGATCCTCAATTTTGGCTTGCGCGCTGTCTCTGGCCGGCGTAAATTTGATCACATATCGGACGTGCGAGATGAACTGGGCTGGCTCACCGCCCGACAGCTGTACGAAATGCAATCCCTCAATCTTCTTCACAAAATTCGCACCACCGGGGAACCACAGGCTCTCGCTTCCCGGCTTTTGACAAACTCTGAGTTTCGATCTAGAAGCACACGCCAGGACGCTGATTTGGCCCTCTCGCGCGTGAGAACCGAAGCCGGCAAGAGACGCTTTTTATACAGTGTAGCGCAGCGCTACAACGCGCTGCCGCCGGACCTGCGTGAGGCGTCTTTACCATCTTTTAAACGTCAGCTCGGTGATCTTTTACATGGTGTATGATGGGTGTCGTGTATGTTTATGTCGGTCGCTGTGTGAGTGTGTGTATGATCATGGAGTGTATTTGAGTTTTTGTATGCATGTTGCTAAGTGTCGTTTTTAACATGTCTCTACCTTTTAACCATGACGCGACACTCAGAATAGCCGTTTTATGCATCTGAAAGTGTTTTTACTGTCAATACATACATACCTACAGATACGATTCTAAGAGTAATCGTACTTTTTCCGTTTCGTAAGTTTTATGCAAAAAACCTCCGGTCACGTGACCCCACCTACAACAAAAACAAACTTGTAGTGTACGACTACAAGTTTTTTTTTGTTCACAGTCACATTTTTTAGATGATCGGTTTTTCATTTGTTTTCTTCAGTTTTTCATCACAGGATTCTATAAGGTCACATATATCTACAATTCGTTTATCTTGGATTTTTTATATCGGCGACCTAAGGTCGGGTAAATTTCGTGACCTCCCCATTATAAGTCAATGGGGAAATATTAAAATGCTCCCTATTCCAAGGATGCGCAAGATATCAGTAATTCCTTCTGGATCATGTTATTATAGGCCATTCTTGATGACCTAGGTGCCATTTTTGTTCAGTGATCTCTACAGGGTCAGCCGAGGTCTTCCGAGGTCACCAACAGTTGTATGTCAATAAATCTCGACATAATGACGATAGAGAAGTGAAACTGACACCAATGCGTTTGTCTCGTCGAGGCACGTATTCTCATATGAAACATGACCTACTTGGGTCAACACTTGACCTTGACCTGAGGTCAAATTTTTAAGTTGACCTAACCTGGTCAACACGATACAAATACGATGGCATCAAAATTATTGCATTGTCATTATTAGGTAAAAAGCTATTCGTGAAAAACTGTTTTGAAGAAAAAAATCGCCTTTTTGACATTTGATGAGATCTGGAGCCTGAACTATTGATCTGAGGTCAAATATGAGTCCACCATTCAGATTGCAATTTTCAAGAGCTTTCCATTGCTTTTTTTTCTGTTTGTTCCTAGATATCATAGTTCCTGCGATATCTGGGTATTTCTGGAGCGAAGTCCTAAAACTGGAAAATTTGACCTTTGATGACCTCTGGTGACTTCAATATTGGCTTTAGTAAAAAATATCTGAGTACTTTTGAATATGTTTGTCGAGAGCTTTCGAATGCCTTTTTCTTCGTCTTTCTAGCTCTGTTAGTTTTCGAGTTAGAGGGGTGTCTAACCCCCCTCCCCCGGCACGGCGTAGGTGGCGCACGGCGCGGGTTAAAAAAAAATACATTGTTGCTAAAGGTTGCTAACAGTTTCATAAATGGATATTATATAATTAGCCAAAATCCGGGCAAGTTTTCACGTTACAAATCTTTTTCTTTCTGATCCATCAGGGAACAGAAATATCATTCAATCATCTTCCTGATATCTTTTGGATCAAAATGCTGTACGCCAAGTGATAACATCCATCACAATATTTTTCAACCAGACCCGATCAAAACTTATCCCCGCTAAGCGATTTGTCGGCAACGACCATTTCCAACGAAAAGACGCGAAGAAGATGTTGCAAAAGACGCACATAAAGGGTCGTTCGTTGCAAGTCGCGGGCTCCCAGAATGCATGCGTCATTGAGATCGACAGATCAATTTCTTGCTTCTGAGCGGCGGGCGGATGAGTACAGGGCTGGGGAAAGTTACCGTTCTGCCATTCTAATCGGTGACAAATCTATGGCCATCGGCGGAGTAAACGGTGACAAATCTTAGACAGACAAGTAGGTACCACACCTTTGCAAATGATCACTTCTGGCATGATACCCGCACCTAGATATAATTAAGTTTCCCAATGGAAAACACAATTCTAAATAATAGTACATTATTCCAATGAGGAAACCAACCTTCGGTTAATCCTGCAGCTCTACAATATTCCTGCAGTTCTAAGATAATCCTGCATCTCCATAAAATATTTAAGCAAGCGATCACGAGTCCGTTTGTTCACGGAACAAAACATGCGCAATATTAACGATAATGAGCACTGTGCGCAGCCTGACGGCTGGGAAACGGCACGTGAACACCACACGCTGTTTCTTTTACAACGGAGACAGAACGGTAGTGTGTCGCCGTCCTCCTCCGTTCGGGTATGCATTTTTTGAGGAGTACAGAACAGAGGCCGTTCAGCGGGGCTATAGTAATTTGTGTTGCGCAAGATTTGTGTGTGGACTGCGGCTCGCAGGGGGTGACACCGCTATAGCCGCCTCGTTTGAGCCAGAAGCTTGATGTGACGTCACTGGAGGCGGAGTCACGGCATGTCACGGCGCGTTTCGCGGCATATCCGGCAATTCACTTGGGCAGAATCATACAATTTAGCATGTGCTAGGAATTAATGGGCACTGAGAATTCACCACGCTCGTCTTCGTGAATCCCTGGCCGTACGAGACAGCGAGCTGTAACTGGCGACTGACTACATTTTCTGCATGAGCGCGGCGCCGACGAAGGAGCCGGCTACCGCCAGTGACGTCATCCGGTGGTAACCGAGTTCAAGGTCTAATGGCTCTTGTCCTTACCAAATCGGTAGACTGCCTACTGCTTACATAACCTTCTGGCTTATCCAGTGTAAATATGTGGAAGTGTTGACATCAGGCTCTTGATTTGACGTATCGGGCAAGTATCGGGTGTTTTTCAGATGATGTGCCATGGGTGCCAAATAACCTTGGTAGTTGTGGCGCCTGTAAACCCCACTGATTTACCTGTGTATGTGCTTACCTTCACTTAAACTTGGTTGGTAGGTACAGAAGCGTCACTAATTTTATGCAATTTGGTAATCTTTGACTAAGGTACCTGTCAGTGTGCCGCGCTATGCACAGTATGGCAGCATATGGTAACATCAGAAAAGTAGCGGCATTGTGCACCAAAGTAAAGTTCCCATATTTCTTCTGACGGAGCCATTAAACTTAACTTAACCTAATCTTACCTATTAATAATAACAACTTTGTCGTAATAAATTTTGGCCTTGTGCGCCACAGCAAAATTTCTGCATTTATTCTGACAAAGCTGTTAAACTAAACTTAACCTAACACATAACCTATTAATAATAACAGCTTCATCAGAATAAATTTTGAAATTTTGCTGTAGTGCACAATGCTGCTGCCTTTCTGATGTTACCATATGACACTGACATACCATGCTGCCATACTGTGCTTAACATGGCGTACCAACAGGTACCTTAGTCAAACAACCAGGAATTCTTAGTGCTAGGGGGGAGGGGGGACAGGGCAGCCAGTTTTCCCCACCAGTTTCCCATTCCCATAGCACTAATTATACAATTCTGCTAATCATGGAAGGGGGGGGGGGGGGGCAGATTGGTTATTTATTTGACTCTGCAAATTGCTTGCATTGAAGAAGAATCAATTCACCACCATATCTTTTTATTCATGAATCGAGATTGAATCAAACCCTGCATGCAATCAAATTTAACGATTCTTAACAATTCAAGTGTGCATGATAAATTGTGCAACTGCAAATACAATGCAGTCCCAGTGGCTATGCACTCATTTCTATAGATATATTATTGCTATAACAATGTTTTAATGATCATAATTAATATATACCTATGGCTTTGTAAGTTTCCATTTGTATTGATTTGACAAATTCAACACATTTAAATGTTGAATCAGACGTGAATCGATTAAAATATTGTTTTGATTCTTTGAATCGGGAATAATCAATTATCAAATTTGTTATTCATGAATCCAAAGGTGATTTAATCATCAAAATTCCCAAATTAATAATTATTGAATCATTCCCCAAAAGTTGAATCAATAACCAGTCGGGGGGGGGGGGGGGGGAGGGGAGAGTTATCCAGTAGGGTCTGGCCTGCAGCCCCTTCCCTCCAGGCAGGGGTCCTAGGATTGCTTTGAAGCCATGGTGCAAGTGGGAAATTCAGCCTAAAAACTAACAATAGAGAGTTGAAAAGTCAGCCTAAGAAGACCATATGATGCACTCAGCAGTCGGTTTGCCAAAACATGAACTCACCCATCAGGCAGGGTCCTACCAAATGTGTGGAAAAGTTATGCTATATTGGTCAAAGGCAGAATATCTGCTAGTTTAGTGTCCGCTGTGTTATGTTGAGGTGCTAAAGATGTCTCATTTGTATGACATTTTCCTCTTAAGTTGCCCATGTATGTGCTAAACTTGAACTTGGTAGGTAGGTACAGGAGATCACCCCTGTTTGTTACCCCTCCTCCCACTCCAACAGGACTAATTTTAATCCTGCTAATCTGGGGGGGGGGGGGGGAGGGGGGAGGTGCAGAATGATTCTGAGGGGCCATCTTATCTTTGTTTTCTATATTCATTTTGTGCTTTCAACGTCTGTGTTATTGTTGACAACCTTTGACTAAGAAACATATTTGCATGCTGGGGCACAATATGACAGCACATTATGTCATACTGCCATGTGGCAGACGGCAGCATTGCAAAAGCAGAAACATAGTGCACCAAGGCAACATTTTAATACCTTATTACCGCAAATTGACTCCAGTAGTCGTCGCGCCCTTAAAACCCCAATCAACAAACAACAAAACCTGCGTCTGTCAGTGTCATTTTGTTTTGTTTTGGAAAAGTTGGCAAAATTGGAGGAAAAAAACTGGTGACAAACTTCGGGCTTGAGAATCCCAACGGTGACACACAGCTAGGGTTTTCCAGCCCTGGGCGGATCCATGCTCGCTCAACCATTGACAGTCGCAGTAAGAATGACACTACTTTCACAGAAGCTGGCTCCTGGATGTCACGATTCCTCGAAAATAAAGTTCCGTCGAAGAAACCACGCGCCCCATTCGACAAGACCAGCCATATTGCTGTAGCCGACTGGCTGAGAGTATGGGTTCGTGTGGGTTCGGAGCATGTTCGTGCGAGTGTCCGTGTCCACATCGCGTTAACCCTCGCCCTACGGGGGGGGGGGGGGGGGGGGGGGCGGGAGGGCCTGATAGCCCCCCCTGAGGTTTTTCTTAAATAACTTTTCACACATGCAAGGCATCTTTCTGAAATTTTTGGTAGCTGAGTTCACAACAATTATACGTGTGATGTAAAAATTTAATTGCATTTGGTTAAGTAGTTTGGGAGATAATCATGTTTTGATGACATCATGTTGGTGAAAAAACGATAAATATTAGAAAAATGGTAGAAAACAGAGTTTTAAAAGAAAGTGCAAACGCAATTCACCAAACATACAAAATGGCATTTTTTTACAATGGCAATCTCGGATTTGCAAAATTTTAGGTTTTTGACCCCTAAGATAAAACAAAAAACTGATTTTTTTAAAAGAAAAATCTCCACAAAATCAAAATTTTCAAAGATGTTAGAAAAACCGGAATATATGTGAGAGAACTCAGTATGGAAAACACCCATACAAAATTTCACGGCAATATCTTCATATTTGACTGAGTGACAGCTCCCGAAGTGTACGAAATTCATGACGTCATTTTTTCAAATAACTTTTTATACTTTTTTTTACAAAGATACGAACAAATAATTACCTTTTTCTGTATTTCTGAGCCAAAACTGGTCTAGGAACATGCCTTTTTAGTTAAATTTATCAATTTCTAATTTTGAGGTTTTCTGAAGAGCAAAATCGCTGTTCTGGACGTGGTAAATCCGAGGTCATTCACTTGACCTGGAAGGTCACCCGTTGACCTGAAACCTACAAATCGCATACAGTTAGATTCCTCTCATGACAGGCAACATGCTGGTTCTTACCGCATTACTCTAAGTGGCTTGGTTTGGATGTTAACTAGGGGGGGGGGGGCTGTCAGCCCCCCGTAGGGCGAAGGTGAAAAAAGCTCCCGTAGGGCGAGGGTTAAACAATTCCTTCGTTAAGATGCACCTACGATTGGCAATCTGTTACTTACAGCTTGCGGAGGCCTCCAAGTCCCTGGAATGCAAGTTGATCCAGGTGCTTCAGTTGAAGATTGCCGTTCAGCTGACTGGCAAAACAAAAACATAACATGCCATCAAATACAGAACAGCAGCTAGAGCTATTTGTTGCAAAAATAATGACATTATAATGCGATATTCGGAATAAGTTAATCATAATATCTGTTTCTAGGAAGTAATAGAGGCGAAAACTGCAATTCAACCAAATATGACTATAAGTTTGACCTTTACTTTTTGCGCAAAACTAAACTTCAACAAATTCATAAAGAGGAAATAACGTTTGCATGTATGCTTAAAAGACAGGGCTGACTGGCAAAACAAAAACATAACATGCCATCAAATACAGAACAGCAGCTAGAGCTATTTGTTGCAAAAATAATGACATTATAATGCGATATTTGGAATAAGTTAATAATAATATCTGTTTCTAGGAAGTAATAGAGGCGAAAACTGCAATTCAACCAAATATGACTATAAGTTTGACCTTGAATGTTTGCGCAAAACTAAACTTCAACAAATTCATAAAGAGGAAATAACGTTTGCATGTATGCTTAAAAGACAGGGACAGAATGGTAAAAGTGAAATGGTAAGGTACGGCAACTTGACAGACTTTAGCCAACATCTTACATTCCGGTGCGGCACAACACTCTCCCTCTCAGTGGGAAATAAACGTGATTTGTTACGACAGGCGAGTGAATTTATATTCATTTTTTTCATACTGAGTACTAAAATATTTCCCCTAACTTCCTAAATTCCTAAATTTAACCATATCTGGTATGATATGCATTGTAATGAAATTATGTCGTACAAAGCAGAGTTCGCCACTGGCTATGGGCCATGGGCCGGGCCTGGGCCGGGCCTCAACTTTAAGGAAATCACCGGGCTCTGGACGGACCGGGGCTGATAATTTTGGAGTAATGCGCGCAATCTCAGGCCAGAGCTTAACCCGCGAGTTACTGGGGTATATTCCATAACGCGACTTACGGGGGGGGGAATTTTTTTACCCCTCGGATCTCCGGAACTACTGGACCGATTGTAAAAATTCAAACGGAATTCAATATCCCTGGAAAATTTATCGAGGGAAACATAATATTGTTGACCTCGGGGTCACTGATGACGTCACAGGTCAGGTCAAGTACAAAATGTTTGACCGTGTCAAAAGGTCTCGATGGATGGAATTGTCGCGCAAAATTGCGATATTAAACGCATAAGCAGTCGATAAATCGGTATGATTCGTGTGTCCTGACACTTCCAAGTACCATTCTAAGCTGTTTATGACCTTGGGTCAGGTCAAGGTCATCCGAGGTCACGAGTTCAAACTGCAGATTACGGTCATTAGGCATTGTAACACATGTTTATGGGTTTGTTTTTCATCTAGAACGCGAAAAATGACATTAGGACATTGTTTGTTTCATATAAATAGAAGTGAAAAGCAAAAGCGGAAATTCATTTTTTATGCATAGTAATTAATGCTGTGAGAGGTGGTCGATTTTTGTCATTTAAAGGTCATAAGTCAGTAATTTGTGAAAATATCGACTTCAAATTTGATACACATATTCACCGAATACGTCTCGATCACATATATTCCGGTTTTGTGATAATTCTGATTTTTTTGTTGTTGAAAATTTTGTGAAAACAAAAACAAATGTATTTGGATTTCTCAAAATTTGAATAAAAAAAAAATATCCCAGATGGCAGTTTGATAGCCCGGTCTATTGTCAGTCATTTGATTTAAGACAATGGAATTTATCTCAAACATTGTACCTTTGACAGCGTTTTCCGCAAACCATTATTTTTCAACAAAAACCGAAGAACATGACGTCTCTCTGACGTCATTCCCGGTTGACCTATCAAAACCTCATCTTTTTCCTTTGGTCGACATGTGTAGAATTGATGTAAGAGAAGGTACGGCAAGTTTGGGATTACACTAGCGTTGGTTTAAGAGTTATTTCAAAATAACGGGGGGCAAAAAGTAGCCCCCCCGTAAGTCGCGGGGTAACAAATATTTTAATCAGCAGTTCACTCCCACAGCAACACACTGTTGCTGTGGCTGTGGCTTTTTTGGCTAGCATAGTTGGTTCATTGTTTCACATTTATAGTATACAAGTAAATATGCTAGGATAATAGTTGCAAATTTTCTGAAAATAATGATATTCTTAATCTGAACGGGCCGGACCGGGCCTGGGCCTCAATATTATTAATTTGGCCGGGCCTGGGCCGGGCTGGGGGTTGGTGGGCCCGTGACGAACACGGGTACAAAGGTGGTAAGTTAATCTGAACATTGTTTTATTATTAAATGGCTGCCCCGGATCAGAGCTTCGTTAAGCAGAATGAGTTGCGAGGACACTACCCCCCCCCCCCCGTTTGATGCCACAAGTATTCTTCATCGTCCGAATTCAGATCCGAAAGTTTGATTTACCACTAAGCTTGGACACGGTCCTCCGACTGGCTGGCCTTATATGGACATGATCCGCCGCTGCCACTGCCAGCAGACACGGTCCTCCCACTCGCTGGCTGCGAGCAGGCACGGTCCTCCCACTCGCTGGCCTTATATGGGCATGATCCGCCGCTGCCACTGCGAGCAGGCACGGTCCTCCCACTCGCTGGCCTTATCTGAGGATGATATGCCGCTGCCACTGCGAGCAGGCACGGTCCTCCCACTCGCTGGCCTTATCTGAGCATGATCCGCCGCTGCCACTGCGAGCAGGCACGGTCCTCCCACTCGCTGGCCTTATATGGGCATGATCCGCCGCTGCCACTGCGAGCAGGCACGGTCCTCCCACTCGCTGGCCTTGTATGGGCATGATCCGCCGCTGCCACTGCGAGCAGGCACGGTCCTCCCACTCGCTGGCCTTATATGAGCATGATCCGCCGCTGTCACTGCGCGCAGGTCACTCACGTGGACACTAATTCGCACTAGTTGAGGCGCAAGCCCTCGTCCTCCTGAACAAGCCCGCATTGGAGTTGACAGGTCGGAATTGGAATCGGTCTGGCGTGTTGCCGGACGGACTACGGGAATAAGTTTAGGTCATGTATGGAAATAAACTCATACATCTTTATAATTGCCCTATTTTGAGAAAGGTCAATATTTATGATCATTATCACCGCTACTAATAGGATATAAGGATGCTTCTCTTGCTGAATGCGAACAAATTACGCAATTCGACAACAGCCGTACATAGATCACCTCTCATTTCTCAATGTTTTATGAAACATCAACATTTGCAGCGAACAATCTGAGCGGAAACACGTGCTGTCCATATATGAACGTCTTGGGTCGCGACCGGTACGCGCTCCAACCGATCTAGACGAAGCAGTCAAATTGTAATACGATGATATGACCCTGCTAACCAACCCATATGCCACCTTTCGTGCGGACAGCTTCACTTGTCGGCGTTAAGTTAAGACAGCTGCCCCCGTCGGCGTTAAGTTATTATTCATGGATGTCATATGCATATAAAGACATAAAGACATCAAATAAAAGTGCAACAAAGAGCCTCTTGGGCCCATCCGAGGTTGCACCCCCCCCCCTCCCCTCCACCAGTCTCGCCCCTTCAAATCGCCTTACTCTACCTGCATAAAAGAAGGCTAATCCCACGATTATTTATGAACTAATCCCTTCTCTGTAAAGTATTTATCTAATCTAATTTTGAAGGAAGCAAGTGTCACTGCATCAGCGACATCCCCTGGTAGCATATTCCAATGTCCTACAACCCTTCTACTGAAAAAATGACTGTCGTTGCCTAGTCCTACTTTGTTTCATAATGAGTTTATGCTGATGACCTCTACCTCGATTTTCCCTATTGAACTCAAACATTCCCTTTAAATATCCAGAATGCTGACCATTTACAAATTTGAAGACTTCAATTAGATCTCCTCTTAGCCTTCTATATCTAAGTGAAAACATACCCAATTTCTTTAATCTATCTTCATAAGGTAAACTACCAAGACAATTAACCATTTTTGTTGCCCTTTTTTAACTCTTTCTAACCACCAGCAATCTTTCTCATATGTTGGAGACCAGGCTTGTACACAATACTCCAAATGTGGTCTAACATATGCACAATACAGTTTTGTTATTACCTTTTCACTCTTGTAGGAAACATTTCTGTTAATGGCCCCTAGCATTCTAAGTGCCTTTTTCCTAGCTTCTACAACCTGGTCTGACGCTGATAGTCTATTGTTTACCACGACACCTAAATCTCTTTCCTTTTCAATCTGCTCCATTTTCTGCCCACCCATTTCATACCTATGTTTACTGCTAACCCGTCCAGCTTGCATAATCTTACATTTACTCAAATTGAATTTCATCTGCCATGCTTCAGACCACTCAACTAGCTTGTCCAGATCTGATTGAAAAAACATCCTGATCATGTTTTCCTCTAATAATCCTGACAACTTTTAGATCGTCTGCAAATTTCAAGACTTTGCTGTCTATACTGTTCTCAATTGCATTCACAAATATTATTAAAAAAAACAATGGGCCCAGGACTGAGCCCTGCGGAACCCCACTGAGAACCTCTTCCATTGTGATTGGCACCCATTCCATATAACCCTTTGCTGGCGTCCTAAAAGCCACGTTTCTATCCAATCCAGAATCTTGCCCCTGATCCCATGAATTTTAAGTTGCAACCCCAGTCTTGTATGGGGGACTTTGTCAAATGCTTTACTGAAATCAAGAAAAGCTACATCTAGCTGTTTACCCTGATCAAAGCTATCTGTTGCAACATCCAAACACTCCAGAAGATTAGTTAAACAAGAACGGCCCTTCCTAAAGCCATGCTGTGTATCCTTGATGAGTTCATTTTGCTCCAAGAATTCAACAATCTTATCTTCGATGATTGATTCAAGCACCCTGCAGACTAATGAGGTCAGACTAACCGGTCTATAGTTTTCCTCTTTACTTCTATCTCCATTTTTATGAATAGGAACAACATTTGCTCTATTCCAATCAAGTGGAATTTTACTATCTGCGAGTGATTTAGAAAATATTATGGCTAATGGAACCGACAACTCCCTTTCAGATTCTCTTAAAAGTCTAGCATGGATTTCATCAGGTCCTTCTGCCTTGTTAGGGCCTTACTTTCTTGAGATATTCTAGAACAAGTTCACTACTTATGCCACCTAGCTCTCCTATAGTCTCCTCTGTCTCTGGCTCAGGCTGAAGTGCTGCAATACTACTCTGGTCCTCCATAGTAAAGACAGATTGGAACTGATTATTAAGCACTTCAACCATTTCACTGTCCTTACTAACTAACGCATCATCCACCTTAAATGGACATATAATTTTGGAAACTGTACTGAACTTATAAAAACTGAAGAACTTCTTAGACATAAAGACATAAAGACATAAAAGAAAAGTGCAACAAAGAGCCTCTTGGGCCCATCCGAGGTTGCACCCCCCCCCATCCCCCCCCCCCCCTCCACCAGTCTCGCCCCTTCAAATCACCTTACTCTACCTGCATAAAAGAAGGCTAATCCCACGAGTATTTATGAACTAATCCCTTCTCTGTAAAGTATTTATCTAATCTAATTTTGAAGGAAGCAAGTGTCACTGCATCAGCGACATCCCCTGGTAGCATATTCCAATGTCCTACAACCCTTCTACTGAAAAATGACTGTCGTAGCCTAGTCCTACTTTGTTTCATAATGAGTTTATGCTGATGACCTCTACCTCGATTTTCCCTATTGAACTCAAACATACCCTTTAAATATCCAGAATGCTGACTATTTACAAATTTGAAGACTTCAATTAGATCTCCTCTTAGCCTTCTATATCTAAGTGAAAACATACCCAATTTCCTTAATCTATCTTCATAAGGTAAACTACCAAGACAATTAATCATTTTTGTTGCCCTTTTTTGAACTCTTTCTAACAACCAGCAATCTTTCTCATATGTTGGAGACCAGGCTTGTACACAATACTCCAAATGTGGTCTAACGTATGCACAATACAGTTTTGTTATTACCTTTTCACTCTTGTAGGAAACATTTCTGTTAATGGCCCCTAGCATTCTAAGTGCCTTTTTCCTAGCTTCTACAACCTGGTCTGACGCTGATAGTCTATTGTTTACCACGACACCTAAATCTCTTTCCTTTTCAATCTGCTCCATTTTCTGCCCACCCATTTCATACCTATGTTTACTGCTAACCCGTCCAGCGTGCATAATCTTACATTTACTCAAATTGAATTTCATCTGCCATGCTTCAGACCACTCAACTAGCTTGTCCAGATCTGATTGAAAAACATCCTGATCATGTTTTCCTCTAATAATCCTGACAACTTTTAGATCGTCTGCAAATTTCAAGACTTTGCTGTCTATACTGTTCTCAATTGCATTCACAAATATTATAAAAAGCAATGGGCCCAGGACTGAGCCCTGTGGAACCCCACTGAGAACCTCCTTCCATTGTGATTGGCACCCATTCAATATAACCCTTTGCTGGCGTCCTGAAAGCCACGTTTCTATCCAATCCAGAATCTTGCCCCTGATCCCATGAATTTTAAGTTGCAACCCCAGTCTTGTATGGGGGACTTTGTCAAATGCTTTACTGAAATCAAGAAAAGCTACATCTAGCTGTTTACCCTGATCAACGCTATCTGTTGCAACATCCAAAAACTCCAGAAGATTAGTTAAACAAGAACGGCCCTTCCTAAAGCCATGCTGTGTATCTTTGATGAGTTCATTTTGCTCCAAGAATTCAACAATCTTATCTTTGATGATTGATTCAAGCACCTTGCAGACTAATGAGGTCAGACTAACTGGTCTATAGTTTTCCTTTTTACTTCTATCTCCCTTTTTATGAATAGGAACAACATTTGCTCTTTTCCAATCAAGTGGAATTTTACTATCTGCAAGTGATTTAGAAAATATTATGGCTAATGGAACCGACAACTCCCTTTCAGATTCTCTTAAAAGTCTAGCATGGATTTCATCAGGTCCTTCTGCCTTGTTAGGCCTTACTTTCTTTAGATATTCTAGAACAAGTTCACTACTTATGCCACCTAGCTCTCCTATAGTCTCCTCTGTCTCTAGCTCAGGCTGAAGTGCTGCAATACTACTCTGGTCCTCGATAGTAAAGACAGATTGAAACTGATCATTAAGCACTTCAACCATTTCACTGTCCTTGCTAACTAACACATCATCTACCTTAAATGGACCTATATTTTTGGAAACTGTACTTAACTTATAAAAACTGAAGAACTTCTTACTATCTGCATTACAATGTCTAGCTAAATCAAGTTCCTTTGCCCTTTTAGCTGCTCTGACCTTTTTCTTAACTGAATTTCTTGCATTCTGGTAGGCCTTCTGATTTATATCTAGTGAAGATCCCTTCAAAATGCCAAATGCACTTCTTTTAGCTTGTATAGCACTCCTTACTTCTGGGGTAAGCCAAACTGGATTGCCCTTGGTTCTGTTACGTTTGTGCCTGAGGGGTATATGCCGATTTTGAATTTGGCTTAATCTAGCTTTGAAAACATTCCAGGCCTCACATGCATCTAAACCTGCCAACTCAACGTTCCATTTTACCTGTGCGAGGTCATTTCTAATACCATCAAAATCAGCCCGGCTGAAGTTTGGAACCATAATAAGGTTATCTTTGGGCCTCATTTCTGATGAGATATTGAATTTAACCATATTGTGATCACTGGTTCCTAGACCTGCACAAATACTTATGTCACTAACTAGATCACTGTTGTCTGAGAATACAAGGTCTAGAATGGAGCAATGTCTGGTTGGCTCTGTTACAAACTGATGCATGAAAAGCTCCTCTTCAAAGATTTGCCTATACAACCTACACTCATTTGTTTCCTCTGCTATACTTTCGTATCCTCTTAAGTTAAAATCTCCCATAATAAGACACTGAGCCCGAAAGTTCCTACGTATTTCCTCACAAATATCTTGGTCTGTTTCAGCTTGGGAGTTCCTTGGAAGATTCCCTGGTCTGTAAAATGCACCTATCCTCAACCTTCCTCTGTTTCCTGTACCAATTTTAATGTCAAGCCAGATTGATTCTACTTCTTTTACTTTACTAGAATCATCAACTCTAGTAGTGCAGTACAAGCTATTTACATATACAAACACTCCGCCTCCCTGCCGTGATTCTCTGCAGTATGAGAACATGTTATACCCTTGTAACTCGAAATCCTGTAGCCTATCCCTATTATACCCCTCACTAACCCATGTCTCGGTTACACAAATGATATCAGGCTTTTCAAGGGCAACATAACACTCAAACTCATCAAATTTAGACCTAATACTTTGGGCATTCAGCAACACACATGTGATCTTATACTTTGAGCTGACTCTACTAATTCTGAGGGAATTATGATCTACTGTCCTATTCTGACATGAACTTCTACCAATGCTTACTTCTTGATGCCCTAGTACTAGCGTCCCTGAACCCCCCCCCCCTCCTACCTAGTTTCCCTGAATGACACTTCTGTAGGCATCTCCCAAAGCCCTTGCCCCCTCATCCGATAAGTGAAGCCCATCCTTCATATAGTACCTATGCCACTCATAGAACTGATCCCATAAGTCTACATAACTAAGCCCCATAGCTGAACATAAGTTCTGAACTGAGCTGTTCACAGACAGAGCTCTTGAGTACCACTCCTCACTGGCTCCACAGCGAGGGAGGATGCCAGTCACAATGACTGGTTTCCTGGACTCCTTCAACCTCTGCAGCAGGCTCCGGTACTCCGCTACTATTCTCACACTCTGTCTAGGTCCTATGTTGTTCACCCCCACCTGTATTATAACTGTCTCCGGGCTACTCCTACCCAGTTCTGCCTCAATGACAGGGCCCATATCAACTACTTTTGCCCCCGGTTTAACTATACATTTGTCCCTCTTCCCACAGAATGTTCGCCTTAAGGGCCTTACCCTCGAGTCCCCAACCACTAAATGCTGAATCTGTACCTTGTCACTTTCAGCTGCTGACTCTAACGCACTGAACCTATTTGCTAGTGTAACCTGCTGATGTTCCCTGGGGCTGTACTGCCTGACTCTACCCTGAACTTTTGTCCATCCCTCCTGATCCCCTTCCCTCTTCCTCCTCCAGATTCTGCTACCACCCTCCATTACCCAGCACCCCTCCTCATCCTTACTGTCTGTGGCCCTAGCATTACTTTCCACAATGTTGGGTCTCCAGAAACGTGACCCTCCAACACACTTCCAAACCCCAGCCGCACTATCCACTTTTGCCTTATCCTCCTCCCTTATTCCCTTATCAGAACTACCACTGGTCCCTGATCCTGTAGGCTCCTTTTCTGACCCCCTAACCACAATCTGCGCATACGTTCCTTGGTCAGGAGCTACACCCTCTTGCGGCTCATCTCTACACCTACACTTACTTAACTGCGCCTCAAGCTCCGCTACTCTAGCCTGGAGGGCCTCTAGCTCTGCTACCTTCGCCTGCATCATAGTCATGCTCATTTTAATACACTAGTAACTTAGGTATATAACTTAGGTACTATGCACTTTTCAATACTTTACTAACTTAACTTAACTTTTTTTTGTTTGTTTTTTCTTCTTCTAAACCTTAACTAGATCTAGGTAAAGCTAGTAACACAAATCAGCTATAAGTGCACCTAATACTAGACTAAATATCTAATCCTTAAATAAACTGAATACTAAATACACCTTAATTATCCCTAATTTTCTAAAATATCTACTTATCCAACCCTGCAACTAATAACACAAAAATAAGACTAAGACAATTTTGGCGCACACAAGCTAGAATGAAAAGTCCTTTAAAAAGCAAGTAAGAGGTAACAGCTAACTATGAATGCTTAAAAATAATACTTAAACGATCCACAAAACTAAATATCCAATCCTTATATCTAAATATAATGTGGTTGCTCAAAAAATACACAAAAGCAACAGAGCTATCCAACAGCTACTTAGCTTGGCTAAAGTAGGGTTCAGAAGGGGAACGTGATTTGATTTTTTATAAACTAGATCTAGGTAAAGCTAGTGACACAAATCAGCTATGAGTGCACCTAATACTAGACTAAATATCTAATCCTTAAATAAACTAAATACTAAATACAGCTTAATTATCCCTAATTTTCTAAAATATCTACTTATCCAACCCTGCAACTAATAACACAAAAATAAGACTAAGACAATTTTGGCGCACACAAGCTAGAATGAAAAGTCCTTTAAAAAGCAAGTAAGAGGTAACAGCTAACTATGAATGCTTAAAAATAATACCTAAACGATCCACAAAACTAAATATCTAATCCTTATATCTAAATATAATGTGATTCCTCAAAAAAATACACAAAACAACAGAGCTATCCAACAGCTTCTTAGCTTGCTAAAGCGGGGTTCAGAAGCTTACTATCTGCATCTTACTATCTGCATTACAATGTCTAGCTAAATCAAGTTCCTTTGCCCTTTTAGCTGCTCTGACCTTTTTCTTAACTGAAGTTCTTGCATTCTGGTAGGCCTTCTGATTTATATCTAGTGAAGATCCCTTCAAAATGCCAAATGCACTTCTTTTAGCTTGTATAGGACTCCTTTCTTCTGGGGTAAGCCAAACTGGTTTGCCCTTGGTTCTGTTACGTTTGTGCCTGAGGGGTATATGCCGATTCTGAATTTGGCTTAATCTAGCTTTGAAAACATTCCAGGCCGCACATGCATCTAAACCTGCCAACTCAACGTTCCATTTTATCTGTGCGAGGTCATTTCTAATGCCTTCAAAATCATCCCGGCTGAAGTTTGGAACCAAAACAAGGTTATCTTTGGGCCTAATTTCTGATGAGATATTGAATTTAACCATATTGTGATCACTGGTTCCTAGACCTTCGCAAATACTTATGTCACTAACTAGATCACTGTTGTCTGAGAATACAAGGTCTAGAATGGAGCAATGTCTGGTTGGCTCTGTTACAAACTGATGCATGAAAAGCTCCTCTTCAAAGATTTGCCTATACAACCTACACTCATTTGTTTCCTCTGCTATACTTTCTTATCCTCTTAAGTTAAAACTTCCCATAATAAGACACTGAGCCCGAAAGTTCCTACGTATTTTCTCACAAATATCTTGGTCTGTTTCAGCTTGGGAGTTCCTTGGAAGATTCCCTGGTCTGTAAAATGCACCTATCCTCAACCTTCTTCTGTTTCCTGTACCAATTTTAATGTCGAGCCAGATTGATTCTACTTCTTTTACTTTACTAGAATCATCAGCTCTAGTAGTGCAGTACAAGCTATTTACATATACAAACACTCCACCCCCCTGACGTGATTCTCTGCAGTATGAGAACATGTTATACCCTTGTAACTCGAAATCCTGTAGCCTATCCCTACTATACCCCTCACTAACCCATGTCTCGGTTACACAAATGATATCAGGCTTTTCAAGGGCAAAATAACACTCAAACTCATCAAATTTAGACCTAATACTTTGGGCATTCAGCAACACACATGTGATCTTATACTTTGAGCTGACCCTACTAATTCTGAGGGAATTATGATCTACTGTCCTATTCTGACATGAACTTCTACCAATGCTTACTTCCTGATGCCCTGGTACTAGCGTCCCCGAACCCCCCCCCCCCTCCTACTTAGTTTCCCTGAATGACACTTTTGTAGGCATCTCCCAAAGCCCTTGCCCCCTCATCCGATAAGTGAAGCCCATCCTTCATATAGTACCTACGCCACTCATAGAACTGATCCCATAAGTCTACATAACTAAGCCCCATAGCTGAACATAAGTTCTGAACTGAGCTGTTCACAGACAGAGCTCTCGAGTACCACTCCTCACTGGCTCCACAGCGAGGGAGGATGCCAGTCACAATGACTAGTTTCCTGGACTCCTTTAGCCTCTGCAGCAGGCTCCGGTACTCCGCTGCTATTTTCACACTCTGCCTAGGTCCTATGTCGTTCACCCCCACCTGTAGTATAACTGTCTCCGG
Source organism: Chirona hameri (assembly GCA_036785665.1). Taxonomy (NCBI): domain Eukaryota; kingdom Metazoa; phylum Arthropoda; class Thecostraca; order Balanomorpha; family Balanidae; genus Chirona; species Chirona hameri. The sequence continues at coordinate 11,322 of JAXIVJ010005980.1, read as the reverse complement.
GCTACTCCTACCAAGTTCTGCCTCAATGGCAGGGCCCATATCAGCTACTTTTGCCCCTGGTTTGACTATACATCTCCCTCTTCCCACATAATGTTCGCCTTAACCCGCGAGTTACTGGGGGGGGGGGGCTATTTTTTGCCCCCCCCTCTCGTTATTTTGCTATAACTCTTAAACTAACACCCGTATCGTCACCAAACTTGCAGTAACGTCTCTCACATCAATTCTACACATGTTGGCAAAATTAAAAATATGAGGCTATGATAGGTCAACCGGGAATGACGTCAGAGTGACGTCATGTTCTTCGGTTTTTGTCGCAAAATAATGGTTTGCGGAAAACGCTGTCAAAGGTACGATATTTGAGATAAACTAAATTTTATTCAATCAAATTACTGACAATATACCGGGCTATGAAACTGCTATCTCGGATTTTTGAGGGTTTTTTAATTCAAAATTTTGAGAAATCCAAAGACATTTTGTTTTGTTTTTACAAAATTTTCAAGAAAAAATCAGAATTATCCCAAAACCAGAATATATGTGATCGAAACGTATGCGGTGAATATGTGTACCAAATTTAAAGTCGATATCTTCAAAAATTACTGAGTTATGACCTTTAAATGACAAAAATCGACCACTTCTCAGCATTATACTATGCATAAAAAACGCATTTCCATTTTTGCTTTTTACTTCTATTTATATGGAACGAACAATGTTCTAAGGTAATTTTTAGCGTTCTAGACGAAAAACAAACCCATAAACATGTGTTACAACGCCTAATGACCGTAATCTGCAGTTTGACCTCGTGACCTCGGATGACCTTGACCTGACCCAAGGTCATAAACAGCTTAGAAAGGTACTTAGAAGTGTCAGACACACGAATCATACCGATTTATCAACGGCTTATGCGTTTAATATCGCAATTTTGCGCGACAATTCCATCCATAGAGACCTTTTGTCACGGTCAAACATTTTGTACTTGACCTGACCTGTGACGTCATCAGTGACCCCGAGGTCAACAATATTATGTTTCCCTCGATAAATTTCCCAGGGCTATCGAATGCCGTTTGAATTTTTACATTCGGTACAGTAGTTCCGGAGATCAGAGGGGGGCAAAAAATAGCCCCCCCCCAGTAAGTCGCGTTATGAAATATACTCGCGGGTTAAGGGCCTTACCCTTGAGTCCCCAGCCACTAAATGCTGAACCTCTTCCCCGTCACTTTCAGCTGCTGACTCTAACGCACTGAACCTATTTGATATTGTAACCTGCGTATGTTCCCTGGGGCTGTACTGCCTGACTCTACCCTGAACTTTTGTCCATCCCTCCTGATCCCCTTCCCTCTTCCTCCTCCAGATTCTGCTACCACCTTCCATTACCCAGCACCCCTCCTCATCCTTACTGTCTGTGGCCCTAGCATTACTTTCCACAGTGTTGGGTCTCCAGAAATGCGACCCTCCAACACACTTCCAAACCCCAGCCGGACTATCCACCTTTGCCTTATCCTCCTCCCTTATGCCCCTATCAGAACTACCACTGGTCCCTGATCCTGTAGGCTCCTTTTCTGACCCCCTAATCACGATCTGCGCATACGTTCCTTGGTCAGGAGCTACACCCTCCTGCGGCTCATCTCTACACCTACACTTATTTAACTGCGCCTCAAGCTCCGCTACCCTGGCCTGGAGGGCCTCTGGCTCTGCTACCTTCGCCTGCATCCTAGTCATGCTCATTTGAATACACTAGTAACTTAGGTATATAACTTAGGTACTATGCGCTTTTCAATACTTTACTAACATAACTTTTTCTTCTTCTTCTTCTAAACCTTAACTAGATCTAAGTAAAGCTAGTGACACAAATCAGCTATGAGTGCACCTTATACTAGACTAAATATCTAATCCTTAAATATACTAAATACTAAATACGCCTTAATTATCCCTAATTTTCTAAAAGTATATACTTATCCAACCCTACAACTAATAACACAAAAATAAGACCAAGACAATTGTGGCGCACACAAGCTAGAATGAAAAGTCCTTTAAAAAGCAAGTAAGAGGTAACAGCTAACTATGAATGCTTAAATATAATACCTAAACGATCCACAAAACTAAATATCTAATCTTTATATCTAAATCTAATGTGGTTCCTCAAAAAATACACAAAACAACAGAGCTATCCAACAGTCATTTAGCTTGTCTGAAGCGGGGTTTCGATGTATGTATGCCATATCCTGGTCACCTGTTCATGGATGGCGGCAAAGAAGAAAACAGATGGATGGATCGACTGGCATCTAATTACCGAGCTGGAACTATGCGCCCGCGAGGTTTCTCGTCAACTGAATAAACACATTTACATCCACGACTCGTCCCTGCGAGCGCGTCTTTCAGAAGCTAATAACTCCGCAATCACGCAACCGATTGAAAACAGTTTGCACTGTTAGATAGACTCATAAATAATTCAATTGGTATTGTATGGTGTTCATCTCCCTTAGGGGCTTAACTTAGCGCGTGGCGCGTAGGTACTAAGTGCAAATGCCATGACACTTTTTTTGCAAGATTCAGGTAATATTGCTAGCGTAGAAAACAGAAAGGGATATAGAGAAACGAACGCTAACATTTGTTGTAAATGAAATGAGGTTTCGATTGCCATGCAAATATTTAATCAGCCCGGTTTATTTTCGTTTATGACCGACAGGTAATACAAAACGTCAGAAATCAATGTCAAGATCACAGTCAATTAGTTATAACTACTTAAATTCGTCAACTTCTTGACCATTTTCTTTATTTAAATCCCTGTTCTAACCAATAAGTTGATAATATTTTGGAATTCAAAACATATTCCGACTTATAGGGAGTTTCGCAACCCGTTACAACTTAGTTTCTCCTGCGCTACTCGGCACTCTTGTCATCAGTTATACTGTAACGTCAATGAATGAGGAATAATGTACCTTAAACAAAAATACATAAATAAACAACCGCTCTGAAGACTGAATTACCGGAAACGACTATCACCTGAGATCTGCACGAGATGGATACAAGCTGTTATGCAAGCAAAATTATATTGTTTCCGCATACGAAGATTCCAAGATACAATACACGTCTCTACGAAGGAACGATCAAAAGAAGCTGTAGCAGATGTACAACTATATTTTCAAAATAGCACGGACGCAATACCGATGTATTATATTTATAATACTGGTAAGCTTCTCGCTTACCAGTATATAATACGATGCTATACGTGCAAGGAATGTTTAACGAAGCTTCACGTATACATCAATACCACACCTAAGCACCCACACCGCTCAATGCGCTAAAGCGCTCCCCCTCCCCATTCCCAAACGCCCACACCTGACCCTCCAGACAGATCCAGACGGAATCTGAGCTCTGTCCTCCCATCAGCGCTCACACCTGACCCTCCAGACAGATCCAGACGGAATCTGAGCTCTGTCCTCCCATCAGCGCCCACACCTGGCCCTCCAGACAGATCCAGACGGAATCTGAGCTCTGTTCTCCAATCAGCGCCCACACCTGACCCTCCAGACAGATCCAGACGGAATCTGAGCTCTGTTCTCCCATCAGCGCCCACACCTGACCCTCCAGACAGATCCAGACGGAATCTGAGCTCTGTTCTCCCATCAGCGCCCACACCTGACCCTCCAGACAGATCCAGACGGAATCTGAGCTCTGTTCTCCCATCAGCGCCCACACCTGGCCCTCCAGACAGATCCAGACGGAATCTGAGCTCTGTTCTCCCATCAGCGCCCACACCTGACCCTCCAGACAGATCCAGACGGAATCTGAGCTCTGTTCTCCCATCAGCGCCCACACCTGGCCCTCCAGACAGATCCAGACGGAATCTGAGCTCTGTTCTCCCATCAGCGCCCACACCTGACACTCCAGACAGATCCAGACGGAATCTGAGCTCTGTTCTCCCATCAGCGCCCACACCTGGCCCTCCAGACAGATCCAGACGGAATCTGAGCTCTGTTCTCCCATCAGCGCCCACACCTGACCCTCCAGACAGATCCAGACGGAATCTGAGCTCTGTTCTCCCATCAGCGCCCACACCTGGCCCTCCAGACAGATCCAGACGGAATCTGAGCTCTGTTCTCCCATCAGCGCCCACACCTGACACTCCAGACAGATCCAGACGGAATCTGAGCTCTGTTCTCCCATCAGCGCCCACACCTGACCCTCCAGACAGATCCAGACGGAATCTGAGCTCTGTCCTCCCATCAGCGCCCACACCTGGCCCTCCAGACAGATCCAGACGGAATCTGAGCTCTGTTCTCCCATCAGCGCCCACACCTGACCCTCCAGACAGATCCAGACGGAATCTGAGCTCTGTTCTCCCATCAGCGCCCACACCTGACCCTCCAGACAGATCCAGACGGAATTTGAGCTCTGTTCTCCCATCAGCGCCCACACCTGGCCCTCCAGACAGATCCAGACGGAATCTGAGCTCTGTTCTCCCATCAGCGCCCACACCTGACACTCCAGACAGATCCAGACGGAATCTGAGCTCTGTTCTCCCATCAGCGCCTGACCTGACCCTCCAGACAGATCCAGACGGAATCTGAGCTCTGTTCTCCCATCAGCGCCTGACCTGACCCTCCAGACAGATCCAGACGGAATCTGAGCTCTGTTCTCCCATCAGCGCCCGGTCAGCGGCGAGGGCAGATCTTTGACCCACGTTACTGTGTGCGTCGCTTGCCGCCCCTCTCCTAGACATATTGGAAGGGCGCTCACGAGTCCACTTTTCGTCGGCGGTTCTGGGAATCGAGGCGGCCGGCATCGACGGAAAAGGCGAGAGACGAGCTGTGCCTACTTCCGAGTGGCAATCGCTCAAACCGGCGGGAAAAGCGAGCTGACACGCAGACAATGTTTGCGCCCGCGACGGTTGGTTAAATTGTTCGAGCAGCGTCAAATACGATGGCGCGTTCCGGCTAAAGGAAACCAGTCACTTTTCCTTGACCCGAGCTTGACCTGAGCTTGACATTAACTTCACTTAAATGAGGTCAGGTGGTAAAATAACTATCACTATATAATTATACGTGTAAAAAAATCAATAAGACATGTGTCGCATGACTTACGTAGATCTTTTGTGCATAGTGACCTTTTGTGACCTTGACCTTTGCCAATAATCTGACTTTAGCTCATGCGGGATGTGTATTATACCTTGAGAGCACTTTGGGTGACAATGGTCGCAATCGAAGGCTTTGTATGGAAAGTATGGCCCATACACTAAAATACCTCAATTTTGACCATTGACCTGACCGTTACCTGATATTTTACCTCAATTTGAAAATTTCGAGTATGTGTTAGATGTGTCTCAATAGCCGTTTTCACGAAGGATTTTGCGTTTGAGGCGATTGGGTCGTTTGGGTCGTTTGGGGCGATTGGAACGATTGGGGTGTTTGGGGTTTGTGGCCAGCTATGGCCACGAGACACGGTGTTTGGTCCAAAACTCCAAAAACTCCAAAACTCCAAAATTCCAAAATTCCAAAATTCCAAAATTTCAAAATTTCACAATTCCGAATAGTGTTATTCCAATGGTGCAACCAACCTTCGGATACAACCAACCTTCGGTTATTCGGATATTCGGATACAACCAATCTAAGATTATTCGGATATGCGCGGGGCAATACTATTGGCCATCGTCGGTCCGAAGGTTGGTTGTACATTTTGGAATTTGGGAATTTTTGATTTTTTTAGTGCTTTTTGATTTTGGAATTATGGAGTTTTGGAGTTTTAGAGTTTGAGAGTTTTAGAGTTTTAGAGTTTTAGAGTTTTGGAGTTTGGGAGTTTGGGAGTTTTGAAGTTTTGGAGTTTTCCGAAACTAATTCACCTCCCCAGTCAATGGCGTTCGGCTGAGACCCCAGTCATTGACGGGCTAACGCACGAGGCCTCACTAGGCCGGACTGAAAATTAGGCCGACTGCAAAATACCATGAGTGAGCTCCATCTGATCATGCGGATAGCAGTGAGCTATCCAATCGACGCGGATAGCTCACTGCTTTTAGTCTATATTTTGTCACACTTTGTCCTATTATTGTATATTTTTACTTAGGTTTTCCCTTCACTCTTTCACTGTGCACCGTCCACATGTTGGCGTCAACAGCCGCTTTCACGAAGGATTTTGCGTTACGGGCGATTGGGGCGTTTGGGGCGTTTGGGGAGATTGAGGCGATTGGGGCGATTGGGGCGTTTGGGGGTAAATGGGTCTATAGCTCGTAAGAACACGGCTTTTCCCGATGATTTTTGGTATCAATCGCAACTTTATGTATTAATGCGTTTTTCTGGAAATTTCATTTTAATGATAACACCATAGTTTA